>QZFA01000138.1:0-86024 GCA_003614995.1 Cladosporium phlei
GTAAGAATAGGTCCTTATATATCTATTAAAATAAGTCTCTATAGGTCTAGAAGTCTTTATCTAATTATAGGACCTCGCTAGTTTAGATTAGAAAAGATCTTCTATAATTATTTAAAAGCCCTAAATTACGCGGTTATAACGTAGCTAATTTTATTATATTCCGACTAGAATTAAAGGAGTTATTTAACTTCTAAGATAGTAAAGTCGGAAGTTATATAATCCCCGGGGGTAACCCTACCGTTACGTAATCTAAGTTATATAACCCTAGGGGCGACCCTATTATATAACTTTACCCTATAGGACTTTTAGTTAAAGTTTAAATTCTACCCGGGGGTAACCCTACTACTCTAGAATTCCTAACTTTAGAATATTAATAACTTCTAGACTCTTCGACCGTTTAAGCTATAATCTTAATACGGGGTAGTCCGGTATTAGGCACGGGGTTAGGAGTTAATAGACTGTTAATTTATTAGCTATAGGACGCGTAATCTTAATTTCTAAGTAAGATTTCTACTATTTTCCTTAGGATTCTTTCTATTACTAATACTTCTATATACTTCCCTAAGATACTAGGGGTCCGGTAGAGGATATATAAGGACCTATTAATTTATATTATTTTTCTTAGGATTCTTTATATTACTAATACGTCTATACGCTTCCCTAAGGGACTAGGTGTCTATCTTATGATATATAAGGGCCTATTCTTCCCTATAGATTGTTTTCCTATTTTCTCTAACTAAGTACTAAGATAATACGACTAATATAAAGGTTTCTATACTCTTATCTTCTTTTAATCTTTTTACCTACCTACTAGTCTATCTATTAGACTACCCTATAATATTTAGTACGACCTCCGATAACTACGCTACTTCTATAATATATCTTAGTTACTATATTAAGAATATCGAACCTTTACTATCGATTTCTAATATTATAGACTATTATTATAGTCTTAAGACTAACATTATTAAGACTAATTAGTATATTAAGAGTTAGTTTAAATACGGTATTACGGATAGTATAGTAGCCTTTATAAGTATCGTAGCCTCTATAGTAGTAGCTAAAGAGATTATAGAGATTATCTAGGCTAATATATACTCTATTTAAGCTCTTAAAAAACAATCTAAATACCTTCTAACTAATACTATAACATTCTAGATTAAAGACTTAGTAGCTATATACGACTTCTTTAGACTCTAACGTATTAGATCTAGCTTAACCTACTATAACTTTATCCTTATCCTTATTATAAGCGTCTTAATCTATACTTCTAATAGCCTTACGAAAGTATATAATATCTTAATCTTTACCTCCGATAATCTTATAAGAGTATATAACTAAGTATATAAGATCTACGACTTCTATAGTCTTTAATATTCTTTCTAATCCGGATATAGTAGTAGTAGTAGTAGTAGTATTAAAAAGTAAGAAATATATAGTAGTAGTAGTATTAAAAAGTAAGGATTATAATAGAAGTATATAAGATAGCGACCTTACTAATCTATAGTATAAACTCTATCTCCTAGACTCTTAATTAACAGTCTTAATTAAGCGATCTAGATACTCTAAGAGGTATCGATTACTATAAAGTAAGATTACGTAATTAATTAGTACCTACTTTTATAAGGTAATATAACTTGTATAATCCTACTTTATAGTAATTAATAGATCTTATAAGGTTAAGATTAAGACTTCTAAGTATAGTTTAAACGACTCCTTTATAGCTACTTCTATAGTAATAAGGTCTAAGATTAAGATACTAATACCTTATAGCTACTTCTACTATCCTATACTACTAATAAGGTTAATCCTTTAACTAACCCTAGGGTTAATAAGTCTAGGGCTTATTAACTAAGAATTAGGGTTAAGAACCATCTAATTGATTAACTCTAACCCTTTAAAAGTTATTAACTAACTAAAAGTTAACTATTAAGGGGCTTAGCTATATAAAGAAATGTCCTACTTAAACTCTATTATACCTCTTTTTATATATATAACAATAGGCAACAATCGACGGCTACTAGCGATTGTAAATCAGGCAGGCTAAGAGAGCAAGTTTGTAGTCGGGGTGATGAAGTGAAGTGAAGTGAAGTGAAGTAAAGTGAAGTCTAGGATGTAGGTACCTTGTGTTGTTACCGAGCGCAAGTGATGTCGAATGTGGCTGAGGCAAGTGTGGCTGAGGCAGGTGTGGCTGAGGCCAAACTTTCGAGCCTCGTCCAAGGTCTGTCGCATTCAATGTTCGACTTCCCTTCGAGAGCGCATTCAAACACATGCGCGATCGCCTTTGCGCACACCAACACAACGCATTACATACACGTACCGCCTCGTCCCACCACCACTGTAGCGAACCGCCATCATGAGGCTCACCGCAGAGCTGATCAACGATTCTCTCTCCTACCTCAACCCGCTCAAAGAGCGCGAGCTCGATCTCAGAGGTATGCCCTACACCCACACGCTTTCCTGAAAAGGACAGATCGCTACACTTGCATCGAAAAGAAGAGCCAGTTGATACATTGTCCTTTTGCGTCTCTCTAGGCCACAAGATCCCCGCCATTGAGAACCTCGGCGCCGCACGCGATCAAGAATGCATCGACTTCACCGACAACGACATTTCCGTCCTCACAAACTTCCCTCAAAGCCCGAGGCTTCAGACCCTACTATGCGCGAGGAATCGCATCCAGCGGATTGAAAAGAACGTGACCAAGAACGTGCCGGCGCTGAGCACCCTCGTCTTGACCCAGAACAGTGTGTCCGAGTTGGCCGATCTGGAGGTGCTGAGAGGGTTCGAGAAGTTGACTTTCTTGTCATTGGTGGACAACCCGGTAGCGAACAAGGAGGTATGCATGTATTGGGCGGGCGGCGGTTGCGGAGCCGAATGCTGACCATGCATAGAACTACCGGTATTGGATCTTGTTCCTCGTACCCCAGATCCGTTTCCTCGACTACCAAAAAGTCAAGGACACCGAGCGTGTCCAGGCTAGAGAGATTTTCGGCACTCTTAAAGCACCCACAGAGGCAGCAAAGAGCATACTGGCAGCAAGCGCGAACGCATCGACCAGCTACATTGCACCAATCGCAAACGGTGCTGCCAAGCAGCCAAAAGTCAAGCTGAACGAGAAGGAGAAGGCAAGATTTGAGGCGCTGATCAAGAACGCGAAGAGCCTGGCAGAGATCACAAGACTGGAGAAAGATTTGAGCGAAGGAAGGACTCCGGCTGGTGTACTCGACGAAGACGTTATGGATGAGACTTGAAGGCTCATGCCACAATTGTTGCATCTCGAGTACAGGAAAATTGAATGAGCCCACGACAACGAGATTGGGTTGACTACAAAGATCGGCATCCCGCGAAGGTCTCTAGCAAAGCAGAGAGCGAACATGCCTGCAGGAGAAAACTGCGGATCAGAAATTGGAGGGCACCAGGTAGCCTCGCATGACAAAAACTTGAGTCAGTATACAGCGACTGATAAAACGCAGGCTTTACCCCAAAGAATGATGTGTACGGCCACGAAACACCAAAAGCGGTCTATTAGCAATGAGTATACCAGCGAATCAATCCGCCTTCTGAAAAGAACACATCAACGCTTGAACGCCACCGGTAGTCACCAATACAAGTCCCTTGATATCCTACACTTCTCATCAACACCCTGCTTTCGTTTTTAGGTCGACCCATCGCTCATATCTCAGATCTTCGTAGCAACAGGCCCGCGGCGCATCGCTTTCCCACTATCCCTCTCCCCAATCATCGCTTCTCCCTCACTATCATCGACACTGAAGCTATCAGCGCTCATCTTCCCCTGCGGCGCACCCCCAACCGCAGTCCTGCTCTGATCCATCAACGCCCGCATCTCATACGGACTGCCCTCCCTCGAATTCCGCACTCCCTTATCATAGCCCAAAGGCTTGCTAAGAGCATCCGAAATCTTCCGCGAGTGCACACGAATGCTGTTCGACCAGCTGTGGCCACCACTGTTACGCTGGCCATTCGTCGTCTCTCCCTCGCCATTGACAGCCGGTGACTGCTTGTTGCCAGGACTGTTGTTGCTGACATCGTCTTCTTTCGACCCCGGTACTGGCGCTCTCCTAGGAGTAACAAACTGCTCGAAAGACGGCATCGGCCGTTCGGCGAATTGGGTCGAGGGCGAAGACGCCAGCGGCTGCAGGCCTTTCCACATTTTCTCGGCATCTTGGCGGGCTTTTTCGCGGATTTCTTGCTGTTGTTGGGGGGAGAGGCCGGGCATGGAGATGTCTTCGCGGCGGAAATTGGTGGGGGCGGACTGGTACAATGTGGTCAGCTCTTTGCTTTTGGTGATGGTTTAGGGAGGGGGCTGAGAGGATTTTGGAGAAACTTACAATGATCATAGATCGAGAATCGTCGTCTGCGGACCCGCCGCAGCAGTTGAGAGAGCGGAAGAAGGAGCTCATTTTGGAGCCGAAGGATTGTGGTGGCGGGGCGGTCATGTCGTACATGGAGAGTGTGTGTTTGTGGTGTAGAGAGGTTGTCCGCGGGAAGCTTCTTGACCGGCGGTGGCGGAGGACGAGTGGGTTTGTCCTCCCTGACCTGGTATAGAGTCTCCAAAGGCTCGGTCAGATTGCTGATGTCTGTCTTGTCTTAGACCACTTCAATGGGTGCCCTTGTGTGTAGCCCTCGAACAGTCTGGCAGACGAGACAAGGACGCAGCTATACGAGACTGACACACTGGCCGATCAAAGGCAGTTCAAGCAAGTGGCAGGCAAGCAAGCAAGCAATCAGGACAAGTAGTAGGTAAGCTGCAATGTCTTTCTTCAAAGGAGTGACTAGGTAAGACAACAATAGCAACAATCAAGCAAACAAGCGAGTAAGTACTCTGTAGACAAGTCAGATATATCAACGAGAGTCTCAGGATTCGACAAGCGAGGTTGAGATTGCACACTCGAAGACCTTGCTAAGCAAAGAGATTTGAACAAGCGCTTGACTCGTCTCTTCCGCGTGGCAACTCGTCGTCCTTGCTTTGCTTACGGCTGCTTCTTTCTCTGCTCAGCTGAGTTTGATAAGGTTGGCACGCATTCCTTGCGAAACCGCTGGGCTGGAATGTGTGTGTAGTGCTGATTACAGGTACGCCATCGGTGAGTTGCAGGTGATAGACAAGGACATGCTGGGCTGGGCTGCGAAGGAAACCAATCTCACACCATACGTCCCTGTATATGTCTATTTGATTTGTATTCTTTTGCAATTCATTGTACTCGTTTTACAGTATCGGATTGGAAGTCCCGACCGAACGGACTTTCGCAAGTTCCCAGAAAGTCCACCGGCATCCCGGCAAATGCTGTGCTACATGCCTTGCATGACCTACTAGTAAACGATCCCACCAGAAACGCGACGACGCGATGCACCCCGTTTCATCGCACATCGCATGATGCAACCGTTTCCATCGACGAAAGCATGCTGAGACAAGACCAAACGTGTCTTTTGAAGTGGAGTTGGAACCAATGGATACATTCCACGCCCCTCCCATGCAACAGACCGCCTACCAAGCAATAGATTGGTACCTGCATAATCTCGTAACCACCCTCGTGAAACCCCTCTTGAATTTAGTTGGGGTAGGCTTTGATGTGGTAGCTCTTCAGGCGGCTGAACTGCTCAAAGCCGAAGATGCTGAGCGTCTGGCCCTTGCCGCTGTCTTTCCAGCCGACCCACGCCAGATCAGGTGCCGGGTAGTCGCAGCGGTTAACAAAGACTGTGCCCGCTTCGATTTCATCTGCCAACTCGTCTCCCTTGGCTGCGTCTTTTGTCCAAACGGAGGCTGTGAGACCGAATTGGCAGTCGTTCATCTTCTCGATCGCTTCCTCATCCGACTTGACGGACATGATGGGGACCACAGGACCGAAGGTCTCTTCACTCATCACGGTCATGTCATGGGTGACGTTTGTCAGGACAGTGGGGACAAAGTAGTTGCCGTCCTTGGGCGGGTTGGAGAAAGTCTCGTTCTCAGGCGTGACGTTCTTCGCGCCCTTCTTGACAGCCTCGTCGACGTGCTCCTGGATCCTCTTCGCCGCCGCTTTGCTGATGACGGGACCGACGTTGGTGGACTTGTCAAAGGGGTCGCCGAGCTTGTACCCGGAAAGCTCCTTCTGCACGGCCTTGACAAAGTCGTCATGCACACTCTCGTGCACGTATACGCGCTCGATCGAACAGCACGACTGACCGGAGTTGAAGACAGCACCGTCGACAATCTCACCTGCGGCCCACGCGAGGTCTACGTCTGGACGGACATATGCGGGATCCTTGCCGCCGAGCTCGAGGCCGACCCTGCAGTCTACTCTGCCTGCTGCAGCTTTTTGCACTGCGAGACCACCGGGGACTGAGCCGGTGAAGCAAACGAGGGAGATCTCAGGTGCTTGGACGAGCTTCTCGACTTTGCTGAAGTCGCCGCAGTGGAAGACCTGGAAAATATCCTTGTCCAAGCCGGCGTCGATGAAAGCCTTTTGCATTTGCTCGACGACGAGCGGGGTCTGAGGCGAGGGCTTGACAATAACACTGTTGCCAGAGAGGAGAGCCGGGATGAGAGAGTTGACGAAAGTGAGGTAGGGGTACTGTATTGTTAGTTAGTCACAAAGTATAGCATCTTAGCGATCCCAAGAAAAACACTCACGTTCCACGGCACAATGATCAACACAGGCCCCAGCGGCACCTTCTTAACATATCTCTTGAACCCCTGCTCAGGCTCACCAGGCGTGTCCTCGAACGCCTTGTCACAAATCTTCAACAGGTAGTGTCCTCTCGCGACAGCAGTGGAAACCTCTTTGCCAGTGTACGCAATCGGCCTGCCCATCTGCTCTGTGATTTCCCTCGCCAGCTCATCCTCGCGCTCAGACAGAATTTCGAGAGCCTTCTTCACGATATTCTTGCGCTCTTCGAGTGTGGTGTTGCGGTGCTTGAGGAATGCCTTTTGCGCCGTCTTGGGCAGTTCGGCGAACTGGGCGTCGGTGGGGCCTTGTCTTTCGACGACGGGCTTGTTTGTGACGGGCGAGATGGTGGTGATTGTTTCGACGGACATGGTTGCGATCGTTTGATGGTATTGAGATTGTGATGGGAGGGTGTTGCAACGGTAAGAGTGATGGGTCACATAAAAATGTAAAGATAGTCAGAGTACTTGCCCCTCCACATTGATAGATCGAGGCGATTTATTATTACGTCGTTTTGAAGGGTCCAGGGCCGATTGCGGCCATTGAATTGCTTATCATTCCAATTTCATACCCCGACAAACCTGAGCATCCGAACTTCTACCACGACTGCACCGTGTTATCTTGACATATCCTGACTCTGAATACACAGATCGATAGCCCCGTGCATTGGCTATCACGCGGACTCGGCGCAATACCAATCTAATCGACAACGCTCATTATTCCACGCCGCACGGCGGGCAAAAGCTCAAAACAGCCTCCCTTGGAAAGAACGCACCAGCAAGCAGACCAAGGGGACCTGATCGGCTGACTGAAGCCCCGAGCCTGAGCTGACCGCCCAAGTTGCTCACCGAGCCGGCTTTCCTGACCTCTGCCCCATAATCAGAGGGTCATATTCAAAAATTTCGCCCACACCTCCATCAAATAGGTCGGCTGGCCCAATGGCAAGGCGCTTGACTACGAATCAAGAGATTGCAGGTTCGATCCCTGCGTCGATCAAAGCGTTAGCTTTTGCTTTTGTTTGGTGTATATACCATCCAGAATGCGTTTTCTATCGATCTTTTAGGTGGAAGTGCATTTTTGGGATTTTGTCGCATTTACGACTGTCTGGCGTCGCCAACATCGATCGGATCGATGTGCAATTCGATTCACAGCAACGAGAATACGTAGGGCTTTCGACTGCTGTATTGGAACAAACAATATCTCGATATTTCGCGACGTGGTGATCGATTGAAGACGATGGGTCAGAACTACCGTGGGCGCGGTGTAGAGACTCGAGCAGGTCTCGCAGACTCCCAGAGCAAGCTGCAATGGATCTGGCGTCTACAAAACAACACTACAAACCATCATTCAACTTCTCTAACACAGTTATGACATGAAAAATGCTACGCTTTTTCTCGATGCGCCTGGATTTTTACTCGGAGGGTCACATCAACGACCCCTTCATCTCGTCCACACTCGCTTGGTCTGCCAGCATGTAGCCCTTTCGTTCTGTACGCCTAAGACAGCCTTCTTCCTCATGTGTGAAGTCGAAAGTTTCGGGCTCTCACTGGCACGCACTGATTATTCCAGATTACATCTACTGATACTCCCACCAATACCAGCCGAGTCCATCGAGAAAAGATCGTAAAGACCATGGTCTCTCGCCAGCTCTCGCTGACTTTCTATAGGCCAAAGTTGAGGGCATCACTACCTCGAAAATCGCCAAATCCATCGAGAGCTGTTCGGAATTCCGAAAAACTCGAAAATGACTTAAGACACAGGGTTACGCAGCTACCCTTCAGATTTGGCGCAAATCAGACGGCATATCAATCCGACCAGGATTGGTAGAATTATATGACTTGTAAGTGGTGGTTTTTGACAGAGACTTTGGGAGGTATGGTCTTGCTTGACAAGTTCTTAGCACCGGACTTCCCGTGGCCAATCAGCTATCGCTCTGATGGTCACTCTAGCTTAGGGTTGGGGTTGGTGTTGGCTATGAAACGACACGAATCACTCAAGTTAGCGACGACATGGTTTTATGGGAATACCAGCATTGGAGACCTATTCATCGATTGAGCTCTATCTGATGCAGTTGGTCTAGACATGTAGATGTTGTACTAGCGAGCAGGTGGGGAGCAGAAGCAACCATTGACGAGAAGTTGGCACGAAAACGGTCTCACATCATGGCGACCGCAACTCCATCTCCCTCAATGGAACTCGAAAAACCACAACCATCTCACAAAGCCGCACTCACAACGCCGCCTCCTGCCTTCCTCTCCCCCAAATCATCAACATTAACATCAACCCTCCCATCCTCCCCCAAAACAGCCTGCAAATCCCTCCTCCCACAACGCCCAACATACCCACGCGGTCTCCCCTTCCCCAACGTCAACCCAGTCCCCTTCCTACTAACCCCCCAAACCTCCACCACGAGCGAAAAAGCGATAAACCCAGTCATCGTAGCCACCAGGGTCAAAGAATCCAACCTCTCGCCCGCCAACGGCAGCAGAATCATCACAATCCCTGTAGCACCCCTGAAACCCAACCGAACCCTCTTCGCCCACCGCATCCCTTTCAAATCTTTATGCACATGTGCCATCGAGATAGCACCCATGAACAACAACGCCCCCCCAAACCCCCCACAGTAGAACCACCTAATCCCCTGCGCAACGTGCTCTTCCGATCGGGATCGGTAAGTTCCGGTCAGATTTTCCGCGCGCGCGCCTTCTATGTCTGTCGACAGGACAAGGCGTGCCAGAGCACCGCCGCCGAGCACAAAACTCATAACAAACAACAAGTGCGCCAGGCTCCAAACCAGCGCCGAGATTTTCGCCCTGCGGATAGCATGAGTCGCCAACAATCGATCGCCGTCCAACTCGAAGTACAGCCAGTTGAAAGCGAACGGCTGGATGAGGGCTAGGATGGCTTTGCCGAAGATTGCATCGATGCCTTGGGTCGCCGATTGGTAGAGGATCGCGACGACGGTGTAGCCGAAGACGAGGGAGACGAAGGCGTTTGTGCGCTCGACGCGGTGTTCGATGTTTATGGCGGGGAAGATGGAGGCTTTGCCGGTCGTGTATGCTTTCAATTTGGGGGGCAGGAGGCGTTGGGCGAGGGTCAAAAGGGCTACGTAAGAGGTCTGGCCGCAGAATTCGAGGGCAAGGGCGCAGAATACGAGGGCGAGTTGGTTAGGGTAGGAGACGTGGATGCTTCCTATCCAGAGGGCGGCGTTGAGGAGGGCGACGAAGCTGTAGTAGAGCATTACGGGGCGGATCATGGGGACCAGGAGGGCTACGAGGAAGAGATAGGCTGTCATGTAGAGGCGAGCGGCGAGGAAGAAGCCGATCAATGTGGCGTAGGTTCCCGAGAAGGCTTCGACGATGTTGGTGGTGTAGCCGAAGAGGCAGGCGAGGAGGAAGAGGATGGAGACGCGTTGGAAGATGTCGTCTGTTTCGAACCAGGCGATGATCATGGCCATATCGTTCCAGATCTTCCAGGAGAGGGTGAAGGTGACTGTTCGGTACATTCTCGTCAGCAACCGTCTCCGCTCAATCGATCAACCAAAACATAGAAGGAAAGAAAAAGGCACTCCCAACTCACCAAAAAACTTCAACAACGCAAGCCCCGTCGGCTCTTCCGCCGCAGCATCCTCATTAATAGCAATAATCCCTACATACAACAAATCCACAAACAACTCAAAGCTGCTGACCTCCTTGCACCCACTGGCCCGCCACAGAATCCCCTTGTGGAAATACTGCCTCACCACCGGAACCTTGAACAACCTTAGAGGAGGCGCCTCTTCTTCACCCTCCCCATCACCACCACCAGCCCTCCCCTTCCCATCACCACCATCATAACTCCTAATCCCAGCCGCCCACCCAAACCTCCCAAAATGCCCCTCCAACCCAACGAACCCCTCGTCCTCCTCCTTCTCCATCACCCTTCCCAACTCTCTACCCAGCAAATCCAACTCGCTCTGCACTTCCGCGAAAGCATCCCAGATTTCGCCATGAGCATTTCGCAATTTAGTCTGTCGTTCCTGGTGGTGGGATTGTGTTTCGCGTACGGCGGAGACGTGTTCGGGCGAGCCTGAGATGTAGATTGAAAAGGGTTGGGATGCTGACGGGGATTGATGGTTGTTGTTGGTGTTGTTGGATAATTGGCGATGGAGTTGATGCGCTTCGACGGGCGAGTCGGCGATGTGAACTCTTGTGCCGGAGGGGTGGAGGAAGTGGCGGAGGCGGGCGCGGGCGTTTAGGTGGTGGTGATGGTGACTTATGGTGTTGCTGTCGATTGGGAGCGACGTGCTGAGACCGCCGGTTTTTTCGGGGCCGTTTGCCATGTTTGGCCTGTAGAGAATGGGCACGGCGGCGTCGTGGAGTAAGGTAATGAAAAGAAACGAGCCCGGTGTGAGGGCTGCAGCATACCACTCACACTATGTACTTACCTTTGGCCGTTCGGGTCTTCGGATCAGCCTTACTAGACAACAGTGGCACCACCCTCATGGCAGACATGCATGATTGACTCCCAACTGTTCCAAACGAGTGAGGAGCTCTCGTGCAAGCCATGGCGGACGTCCGGAAACTCAAAGCGAGCTCAGCTGAACCAATGTTAGCAGTCAAATTTCAAGTCAGCAATTGGTAAGCTCAGCCAAGCTCGCAGCTAGAGTGAGCTTATGCAGGTTCCGACTCCCTGAATGGCCCTCAAGTGTTGCGATTAATTTACCAGAGAAACAGACCAAGGAAGAAAAGGATGGGTCGCGCGAAAGTTGGAGTAAATAAAATTATTCGATGAGGTCTCTCACATATATGCGCAAATCGCACGGTGGTGTACCGTACATGTATGGTAGCGACAAGGGGTTTTCGAACATTGTAGGTGCGTTTGATGCAGCCGCCCCAAAAAGTGTGGCGCATCATCCTCCTCTTCACACAAAATATAAAAATCCCGCTTCAAACGCAGTGGATGGCAATTCGTTGTACTTCTCTTCTCCGCTGTCTCTCTCTTTCTTGTCCGGCCCAATCCGGTCTTTTAACGGATCAGGTCTTCACCAAAGGCAGGGGTGCTTTCCAGAGCGGCGCCTGCAGGCTGACCGTTCTCAGTACCCTGCTGAGGGGTGGAGGTGCCGTTCTCAGTGGCCGGGATCGGGATGTCGGGCATTTGGGTCTCCCCAGATTTTCCATTGGTCTCGACCTTCTCTTCAACCTTCGTCTCAGCATCTGCAGTTCTGTCCTCGGTAGGCTTGGCTGGGTGGATTGACTTGGAAGTCGAGCCAGATTTCGCCGCAGGCTTGGCTGTGCCGTTTGTCTTGGTGGCAATAGGCTTCGCGGCGGAGGACTTTGTACGCTGGGGAATGCCCTTCGGCTCGGCGGGCTTGTCGTGGGTCTTGGAGGCAGAAGCAGCGGTCGGGCGCATCATACGCTCGAGGAAGCTCTCGGTGGGAGCGGCGGCGGTAGTGGGCTTGCGCGGTGCGCTCTGCTGAGTGCTTCGCGATTCGGGACGGGTGGCTGTCGAACTGCGTGCGGCCGGTCTGTTGGTCGAGATTTGTTGCTTGGGAGGGGCGCGAGCGGCCACGGACGGGCGACCAGTCGCAGGCTTGCTGCTCTCGGCTTCTTGCCTGGCGCGCGTAGCAGCGGTAGGAGCTGTGAGATGCGATGGTAGGTTGGCCGGTTTGGTGGTCTCACGCTTGACAGCAGGTACTGAAGGCTTGACAGTGGACTCTCTCCTCTCGCGTGCAGCCGAGGCAGCCGTCGGTGCCACAAGGGAGCTGCGGCTTGCCTTGCGGACGACACCGGACTTGGAGGTACCAGTCGGCGAGAGAGCCGCCTTGCCCGACGAGGAAGAAGACTTCCTCTCCTTGGCAGGAGATTTCAAGGTAGAAGGCGACTTGAGGCTGCCCTCTGACGCTTTCTTGGGCGATCCAGTAGAGACGGGCTCTGGCTTGTGGCTGTTGCGAGGGCTTATTGCTGGCCTCTTCTGAGTGGACTTGACGTCGGACACAGACTTGGGTGTGGCGGTTGCCTGCTTTGTTTGTTCGGTCTTTTGAGGTGTGATTTCAGCGGCCTTGTTCTGAGGCCTCAAATCTTCCGCAACAGGTGGCAGGCCTTGACCGCCACTGACTGCGTCCTCATTGATTGGCAGGGCTGGCTTCAATGCGCCTTTCTCCTCCTCGACGCCAGTGGTAGGCTTGTCGGGGTTCGCAGGAGGTTCGTTCTCGTCGTAAGTCTCTTCAACCGAGTGTGCCTCAGCGTGCTTCTCCTCTTCCTCCTCGTTTGGTGGCGGGAGCTCAGCGGCAGTGAGTTTGGCGGCGGCATGGTCGATAACTCCCATGGCCTGGTCCTCCCTAGGTTCAACAGCAGGGGTGTTGGTAGTGCTCTCGACGGCACCTCCGTCTTCCAGCTCGGCGGCAAACAAGTCGGGGTTGGACTGTCTCCTAAACTGCTCCTCGTGGACTTCCTGCTTCAATGCGGAGACGGCATCCTTGCTGAGGGCGGCAGTGCTGAAGCTTTCCGTCCTGACCTCGAAGGCGCTCGCGCGCTTGGAGGAGGCAACGGCGGGGAGTGTCGGTATGGGGCTGTCGGACGTGTCGGGAGGAGAGTTGTTGGCATTGTTGTTGTTGGCGGCGGGCGGGGAGTCGTTGTTTGCAGACATGGCGGGCGATGAGTGGTTGGAGATGGTTCTTGTAGGGTATTGGACGTCGACGAAGCTGGCGCGGACTTTGGAAAGGGGCCGTGAGGCAGGGTCGGAAAGTCTCAGGCGTGAGTTTGGGGAGCGGCCACGTGAGTTGTGGTCGTCGAGGTCGTTGGCAGCGGCCTTGTTCTCGAACAGCGATCGGAGGTTTCGGACGGCAGAAGAAGATCGCGGTTCTGGCATGGCTTTATTGGAAGAAGAGGGTCTGATCAGCTCGAGTCCGCGCCGAATATGACGTTTGTTGCTGGCTCATTGAGAACTTGAAGGGCGGAAGGAGCGGGTGTCGAAGGGGAAGGGGAGGGAAGGGAAGGGAAGGGAAGGGAAAGGGAAAGGAAGGAACGGATCAATGCAGCGGCATACACGAGAGGTAATGCATTTGTCTCTGCGACAGGGCAATGGGCGGGGTGTGCAATAATACTGTAGGTATCAATCCAAGGACAGGACAGCGTCGTTGGTGTGTAGCAGGCCGCGCGCTGAAACCAGGGGTCTGGCTCCTCCTGTTACGGACTTGCGGTGCAACTCAGTACCTGCAGAAACGAACGCCCAGCCCTGCCGAAAGCCTCGCCTGCCTGCCTGCCGTGCCTCGTTTGTTCCCTCGTTCGTACCACGGGGCAGGGATTCAAACATGGCCAGGAAAGGCAGTCATCCGAGCTTGCCCGCGGGAGAGAGCGAGATGAGAGGTGTGTTGAGGATCGACTAAGGAGAGATGGTACTCACAAGTACAGAAGACCAGATCCTGCGTAGGTCGGATGAGGCGGCGGCGGTGATGTTGGTGATGGTGATGCTAACGTGTTCTCATCAACGATGGCAACAGATGGAGAGACGCGGTATATGTGTGCTTACAGGCAAGATTTGATTTGACAGGCAAGAGAGACGTCAATTTGTTCGCCTGACAGAACCTTGACTCCTGATGATGTCATGGTCAACAGAGTCAATAAAACCCAATGCTCCTGCCACATGCTGTCTGAATGGCCGATTTCGAATTCTTCAGGCGATGGATCATTTGGCTTCACTTACAAAGTATATATACAGACCATTGCTTTCTCTTCCACGGAGTCGTTCGGTCGACACCATCCTCTACAGCACTGACTTGTCGCAAACGCTCTGTATGTCTTTGGACGGCAACACCGTTACGGACTCACGGTGCCGGCTGTTCATGATCGATCATCGGTGGACTGAGCGGATGTCTACAGCCCGATATGAGCCAATAAGCGATCCTGATACCATCATGTCTTTTCTACTCTGGAATTCGCCTACGAAAGTGCGCGTACACGCGTTGTGTGGAGGCTGCCGTTACGTAAGCGAATCAACTTCCCGTCGTCTGCCTGCCTGTCAGCACCCTCACGTTCGTTCCCTCACGCCAAGCATATACACATCATCCTGCCATCTGAGCATCGCAGAAGGCATACCCAGTCTCCGCCGAGAAAAGTACTTCTGGCAAGCAGTGGCGTTTCGACATCACCTACAGCGAAATGGCGTCTTCTCTCCACCACGCCTCCAACTTTGTCATCAGCTGCGGAACAGTCACCTTGGACCTACCACAGTCGAAAGCACTCCTCATCCGCTGGCGTAACCCAGATGGTGGTGTTGAGCTGATGCTCCCGAAAGGCCGCAAGAACATCGGCGAGACGCTAGAAGACGCCGCTTTGCGAGAGACACTGGAAGAAACGGGCTACGAAGCTTCTCTCCTCCCCTTGCCAGTTCCAACTCTGGCCACTCCAGACGAGACCGCACAGCAGAGTCGTCTGACCACAGAGCCCGTGAGCGTGACTGAGCGGTACAGAGGCGATGTACGCAAAATCATCTTCTGGTTTGCCGCGCAGGCCGACTCTACTTTGACTCCGCAGAGGGGAGTTGTGCAGGAGGGTGAGGATTTTGAGGCTGTATGGGCAGACTTTACTTCTGTCTTGGACCTTGTTACGCACGACACAGATCGAGAAGTGCTGATGGAGGTTCTGAGACTCGTGGAACTTCTCCCGTGAACGAACATGCAACTCTTACCGCTGTCTTGGATGTCGCAGCGATAGGGCGAGAGACCTCTCACTTTACTCTTCCTGAGATACACTGCATTTTGTCGCAGCGAAAATACATTTTGGATCATACAGCTGTTACAGATACGGAACTGATACCGCTGAGTCTTCTCACCAACACGAAACTGCACCTTCGACTTCACCAATCTCAAAATAATCATGATACAGTTCTGGATCATACAGCCGCTGCAACCACGATACTGATGCCAGCTGAGTCGTTTCAAAAGATTGGAAAATTGCACGGTTGATGTCACCCATCTCACATTATATCAACACCAGGCGAGCCCTCTCAACTCACCATGACAAACAACTTCGTAGCCAGCACTCACGCAACTCAACTCTCAAACACCGTCCAGGTCAGATTCCACCAACGCCGCACAAAATTTGGATCGATGGGGAACAAGAAGAGAGGTAAATTCTTTCCAAGATAAAACATCATCGTGACACAGCCTTAACATCTTGACAGGCCAGACGGATCTAAACCCGCGGATCCACCCGATCTTTGATCCCGACAGATTCCCTTCGAACATCGGCTACAAAACAGCGTTTCAAGAAGCAGCCCTTCTCGCTAGCAGACTGCTCAAAACCCAGCAATCCTACCACTGGCTATTCGCTGTCTGGTTTGGCAAGAATAAGCGAACAAGAGTTCCATGTAATTTCAGAAACGAATCCTCGCCGGATGTCCCAGAAGAGTACACCACCAACAGAGGCATAGGCGAGCTTACTCACGACGAAATCAAGGCCGTCGACCGACAACTGATCGCCTTGTCCGAACGCGTACACTTCAAAGTCCCGTTGGGGGACCTCGATGGCTCTCTCGCAGAAACTATACCTGGCGACAAGATCAAAGGCCAGAAAGGCTGTCAGTCAACGATTCGGATCCAGCGGAGGTTCTACAGTATCATGGTAGTGAGCGGAAGACGTAAAGCTTCCAGTGAAAGGGCACCGCTTATCCTTGCCATGGCCATGACACTCCTGCACGAAATGGCCCATGCCGCGCATACGTACTTCATGGGCTCACGACCCGATGATTTCTTCGAAGAAGCTCTCGTCGCTGAAGCAGGTTGGGATTACGAATCACGGATCTTTGGGATGGTCATTGGGATAAGGCCAACCGAACCTTCACAAGGCCGGTGGCAGCAGTGGCAGAATATCAAATTCCTACGCGACCACTCTTACTCGATCAACGAACTCTGCAGAAACGCCGGGGAGCTTCCGGAGCACCAAATCATTCATCCGTTTGACGCGGAGTTTGCCAAGCGTTTGATCGACGACGTGTGGTGGGAGGGCGCTTTAGACCGGAGCGTGAATCTCGTCCCCGACTTTCTGCTGCGCGAAGAGAACGCCCACTTACTTGCGACGGCGCTAGCGAGTTTCCGAGACTGGATAAGACGCGAAACCAGTGGGGCTTGCGGTACCGCGCAACACCAACATGGAACAACGAAATCCCTTCCCTCCCGCCTCCGACCCCGTCGACCGACACCCCACCTCTCCTCCACTGCTACCGCTCTGGCATTCGACCCACCCTCCAAATTCGAAGGCGGTGTTTGGTGCTACGACACTCTTCCCGTCCCTAAATCTGCAGAAGACATCCGCAGAGTCATCCCGGTCAATGGCGGAATCGATCAAGAACTTTTGTGGGAGCTTTTCTGGATCTCGCGATTACCTAAACCTTACGCACATCTGAGGTTTATCGAGCTGGTCTGGGAGATTTGTCGGTTCGATTGGGTGAATGGGAGGTATTTCTTGAAGAAAAAGGGGGATGAGGCGCTTTTTTCAAGAGAAGATGAGATGGCGGCTGATTGGCTGGAAAAGCTGAGGGGCGAGGTGTTGGACATGGAACTGCATGAGGAGCTAGACGATGAGCTGGATGAGGAGATGAATGAGGTCTATGATAAGATGTCGGATGAGGAGCTCGATGAGGAGGTGCTATTTGGGGTCGCATGTGAGGTGCTGGATTGGGCATTGGATGACGGGGACCCGGCCGACGAGATGGATATTTGCTGATCGAGTGAGGTTCAACATGGGAACGAGAACGACCGCTTGTTTGCCTGCCGTCAATCAAGACCGTGTGACGCTTCCAACGTGACGACGGACAGAGTTGGTCCATGTCGAGAATGGTGAGATTTGGTACGTGGTTGCTCACTGGCACAGCTTCTACTTGCAAGATTGAGATGTAGAGATATAGAGAAAGCTGTATAGAGACTCTGTATCTTTTGTTGCGAACATTGTTCACCGAGGCTTCAAGTACCCATAGGATTGGGGTTGGTGTCACTAACATCACATGTCATGTGATTTGAACCAGCCATATGGCTCTTTGGTAGGCATGCTTCGACTATTTGAGTGATAGATAACATCCCCAATCACACGGTCGACCGATGAGGCTTCTCACGAGCTCATATCTCGACCTTCGAAGGGATTTAGACCAGCAAATACTGCCGACGCTCTACCTCCGTCTCAGGCGCTCCTCACCTTAGGGCCAAACGTGAGGTGTCTGTGCTCGGGAGGTATTAGTAGCAAGACCACTCCTGGCTCACTCACTGAACAAAAGCAGGGTCTGAGAAGGAGATAGCCGACGCTGACATTATTGAACGTTGTGCAGCAAAGTCATCCGAAAACATGATCAGGCTGAAGAGACAGAAGTCCGCCCGCTGCGCTCAAGTTCAATGCAAACCAAACGATACATTAATCCGAGCAATATTGATGGAGTTACGTTAGTTGTGGCTTCCGATTTGGTTGACAGTGGGTGGAGGGTAGGTATGGTTCACACTGGCAACCCCTTAGCGCCGGATATCCCGCAGCCAATCAGCGATCTTGCGAATCCCACCACCTCACTTCCAAACTTGAACCTCCTAAACATCTTCTGCAAAATGCCACGACTCCCTCTCTTGGTACTGGAACCATTGTGAATGCTACGGCCCAAGAACGCTAGGCTATTTCAAGGCAGCAGCATGCAGTACTTGCCTAATACCATGTCGTCACATACTCAAACACCATGCACCCACACGATTGCTTTGCATGCGCTAAGGTGCGGCTGAGGCGATGCAAATAGCGAAGGTTACACAATACTTGAAGAGGCGCAATTAGCACAGCACTTGTTGTTGGCATTCAAGATGATCGCCGCCTCAGCCCCAGCCCAGCATAGCCTTGGAAAGCAGACGGTGAGCTGTAAAAGCTGTCGAACAATCCACGTGCGAGCCTTTCTGGACTCGAGGCCAAACATGCATGATTCCAGAGACTCGCATATATTGGCTCAGTCTTCCACGTTGGTGTAGTGATAAATACATGATCTTTGCAGTCCCACGATTTTGGGACCGGGCTACGACATGGCCGCCATCAATATTGACTACAGTTCTCTTCCATTCTCCGACTTAGAGAGCCATCACCATGGCACCTCCGACTTCGAAATGCAGCAAATGTCAGCATCGAGGTTTGTCCGCACATCCAGAGCGACGGCCGAACCGACTCTGACTTTGGCAGGACTACAAGCCACTTTTCCACACTGGCGAGCCTTGGTGGGGCGAGCGACGACCAACAAGACCCTCTTGTGAATAAAAGCTCTTTCTCGTGGACGAAAGCGGCGTTCCAAGCTCCGTTGCGGACGTCAAGCGTCCAGCAGCTCGTTCGCAGCAAGAAGCGTAAGCTGCAGGGTTGGAGATTCGGTCTCGCCATGTCCGCATCTTCAGCCACAGTCGTACTTCTCATGAACTTACTACTCGTAGTAGGAGCGGCCTCCACATCCGAGCTCGTTAATGGCATCGGCACTTTATACATGGGAAAATGTAATCGCGTAAACACCTGGAACACGGCTCTACACGTAATCATTAACATCCTCAGCTCGATCTTGCTGAGCGCTTCCAACTACGCTACACAGGTTCTGGCCTCTCCTACAAGATCAGAATGCGACAAGGCGCATGCTCGCCGCGACTGGCTCGACATCGGAGTTTCTGGGCTGCGGAATCTCACGAGGATCAGTTGGCAGCGGCGAATTCTGTGGGCTCTTCTCGGCATCAGCAACATACCGATCCACTTGCTGTTCAACTCGGCTGTCTTCAAAAAGCTCGACGCAAATGAGTACACCTATTATGTTGTCAGTGAAGACTTTCTCAAAGGGGCAAACATTTCGAGTTACGACCCGGCCTCAGAACTGAACGCTTTCGCGCCGGAGCTCAACGGAACGCGGCCGTGGCACGATGCCGAACTGAAAGCGGCGCGCGAACGGTACGATGAGAATGTAGCTCTGTATGAGCATCTCAGCCCTCTGGAATGCATCTCAAGGTACGGCGGCACTTTCGTGTCCGGTTATTCAAATTTGTTCCTCGTCACCAAGAGCGCCGACGCAGACATGAACGTTTTCTATGACAAGAAAATAGATTTCTTGACGTATGGCGCTGTGCTGGGACCTTTGAACGACGATTCAAATATTTGGTGAGTTTTGCGACACTTGGAGACCTGCCCATCGATTTTCGCTCAATACTTGACTGTTCGGCCCACGCCTCGACAGGTGAAGTATGCGTCGAATGCTCTCTTGCTGACTTGGCCAAAGGGTTTGCGAAACGTTAGATCCGAGCGAACATGAACAGCCAGCATATTGCAACACCGCCAAGCTACGCGTAGCTGCCAGCAGCAACTGGACGATCAAAGGTCAAGAAATAGACCACTGCGAAGCTGAACGAACCGAGCCAAACTGTAGACTGGAGTTCTCAATCCACATCCTCATCGCGGTCATAGCTTGCAACCTTATCAAATCAGCCGCCATGTTCTGGACGCTGTTCCGCCAGCGCGAAAACACTCTTGTTACCTTCGGCGATGCCTTGGCTAGTTATCTCGAGAACTCCGATGAATCGACCACAAACCGCTGCCTCACCAGCAAGAAGAACATTCTCCATCCCTCCAAGAAAAGTACCTCGCGAACCTGGAAAGCCGACATACCGTCCCCCATCCCATTCTCTCGCGACGAACACCGCTGGCACAGTGCCATCAGCCCAGCGCGCTGGATCCTCTCAGTAGCCTCATGCATCGCCGCCATCGCCGCCGCCTCCACACTCCTCCGCACCGCTCTCTCCAAGCCAAATTCAGTCCTGGCACCAAACCCTTTGACCGCGCAAGGCTTTGGATCCTTCAGCCCAGCCACAGTCCTCAACGTCGGAGTCACTCGCTCGGGAACCACAGGGCTCCTCCTATGCGTGCTATTAGCCAACCTGCCCCAACTGATCATGTCCTTTCTATACCTCATGTACAATGGCCTCTACACCAGCATGCACCTCGCCCACGAATACGGGAGCTACGCGACCAAACGCAAACCACTGCGCGTGACGACCCCGAGAGGCTCCCAGCGCTCTACATACTGGCTGCAGCTGCCATACACCTACGGCATACCGCTCATCGCAACATCCGCAGTTCTACACTGGCTGATCTCGCAATCGATCTTCCTGGCGCGAGTCTCGGTCTGGGCGGACGGCGTGCAGGTCGAGGGTTCGGCGGGGATCTTTTCCGCTGTGGGATATAGTCCTGCGCCGATTTTGTGTGCGATCATGCTTGGGGTTTGCATGCTGCTCGTTTTCATTGGGATGGGGTTTAGGAGGCTGCCGGATACGATTCCTATTGCGGGTAGTTGTTCGGTAGCTTTAGCAGCTGCCGCCCACCGGCCAGAGAGGGATGTTGCTGCCGCTGTGCTGCCTGTGATGTGGGGTGTTGTGCGACAGCCGGAGGGCGGTGAGGATGTTGGCCACTGTTGCTTTACGAGCGAAGAGGTGACGGAGCCGCAGGAAGGGAAACTGTATGCTGGTGACACGATCGGCACTGTTGGCGGACTAAGGTGGAGAGCTGGGCATGAATGATTGCTGAGATCAAAGGCTTGACTCGTTCTCAATCTCAATAGTACATGTCTTGTATTGATTCGTCAATTTCATCAATCCACTCCACTTCATCCGATCATAGGCTCAGTAAAAGACTCAAAAGTGATTGCATTCACAAGCTGCTCTTACCCTTTCTTGCTACCCGATCGTAACGCTCGATTAAGTCACAGACAACACTGCAAGCGATGATCATCACATCGCTTCGAACGGCTGCGTGATGTAAGCCAATCTCAAGTTCGACACAACGATCACAGCTCTTAGGAAGCAAGAGCAATGTCCCGACCCTTCAATCTGACTCTTCTCATGTCACTGGAGCTTGAGAACAATGATGACTGAACAATAATACTTGTACTGAGCAAAATATCCTAACAATTATCTGACCTTCCCATCACCCCTCAAGTCCAGTGCACCCATTCCGATCCATAACATCAATTCAAGAATTCCTGCCCAAGTAATAATCATGCTGAAGTTAATCATGGGCGTGAGAAAAAAGAAAAAAGACAAAAAGAGAAAACAAAAAGTCGCTCAAAGCCAAAAAAGAAACCTCAATTCCCCTTTTTGATTTTCTTTTTCGTGTGACCGATGACCAGCCCAATGGCCAGCCCAACCAGTCGCGAATTGAATCCAACAATCCTTCGACATCACAACCGTGCAAGCACGGGTAAGGTCTCAAAAGAAAACGTATCGCTCATTACAATTTCCATCCATCGTCGCTTGATCGGTTTTACAAGCGATCAGTTCGCAATGTTGTCTTCAAACTCATCACTGGCAACCCCAAAGCCAGAGTCATAGATCCTCTTCTTCCTGCTGGCCTTGGCCGGGGTCCTCCTACTGGCACCGGCGCCAGACTGGGAAGAAGAGTTGGCGTGAGTAGTAGTAGTAACCGTCTTCTTCTTAGAAACCAGCTCGGTAACGGTATCCAAACCCTCGAGTTGTTCCAAGAGGTCGCCGCCTTCGGCCTTGAGGGCATCGCCTTCGTTGGCAACCGTGTTACGGGCCTTCTCCAGCGCGTCCTTGAGGTGGTCGATGACGCCGGCGGAGCGGTGGATGTAAGCCTCGAACTGCTGCTTGAGGGTGTCGCGCTGCAATGAGACTTCCTCGAAAGTGGTGGTGGTGGTCTCAGCTTGCTTGCGCATGGCCTCGATCTCCCTGTCACGCTTTTCGAGTTCCTTCTCCCATTCCGCGTCGGCCAATCTGGCCTTTTCATCGACGGCGAGAATCTTCTTTTGCTTCTCGGCGAGTTGTGCCTGGAGGCTTTTGATTTCCTTTCCGAGGTCGTTCGAAAGGTTCAACATCGCCTCGGCTTCGGCGTTCACGCGGTCCTCAAGACCTGCTTTGTCTTTCTCGAGGTCGGCGACCTTGCCTTGGAGGACGGCAACGTTGTGGTTGAGCGAAGCAATGGCGGAGTTGCGGTCGTCCATTTCAGAGTTGTGCAGGTTGATGGTCAGGTTGTTCTCGCGCTCCATGGCTTTGATGTTGGCCTCATAGCCGTTGATGGTGTCCTGCAGAGATTGGATGGAAGCCTCGAGTTCCTCGCGGCGGGCTTGGTCGTCAGTCGTCTGAAGAGTGAGTCTGGATTCCGCATCACGGAGATCACCTTCAAGGAGGGCAATCTCAGCAGTCTTGTCGACAAGCTCTGTCTCAAGCTCGGCGATACGGGCGTCGCGAAGTGCAAGCAGAGCGGCCATCCTGTCTTCAGTCTCGGTCAGGCTTGCCTTGAGGTCAACAATCAAGGCCTCGCGGACACGAATGACCTCTTCGGCGTCCTCGCGCCTCTCAACCTCATCGGCGATGTCTGTCTGGTACTGAGCATCACGGTTAGAGGCATCGGTCTCCAACTCCTTAATCTTGATGGTGTTTTGCTGCTGCACCTCGAACAACTTCTGGCGAAGGCCGTTCGCCTCGGTGCCGCGCTCATGCAGCTTCTGGTTCAGCTCTTCGACCTCGGCGTTGCGGTCGTCAAGGTCGGTCTCAGCAGCTTCGCGCTGGCGACGCTCTGCTTCGTTCATGGCACGGAGCTCTTCAAGCTCAGCGTTCATACTGTTAAGCTCTGCGTCGAGAGTGTTGACACGGGTCAAGAGATCGGCCGTCTCGTTGTCCTTCTCCACCGCATCGGTCTCAATCTGTGCACGCAACTCGCGTTCAGCATCCAACTCAGCCTGGGCCTTCTGGAATTCGACATGCAGAGTATCCCGCTCGGTCTCAACAGCGAGAATGCGGGCCTCAAGACCATGAATGATGACTTGGCGGGCGTCGTTCTCCTTCTCGGCTTCATCGCGAAGTACATTCTCGGCGTCAAGTCGAGACTCCAAATCCAAGACGGCGGCATCGCGCTCGGCATTCAGCTTGTTGACCACTGTAGCATGGGTCTTCTCCATCTTGGAGATGATGTTCTGAAGCCTGGCCTCTTCATCGCGGTATCCTTGCAGGGAAACAGTAAGCTTCTCCAGACTCGAATGCAAGTCGGCGACGTCCGTCTCGAGAGACTTCACGACAAGGTTTCTCTCCTTGAGTGCGGCCTCCAGAGCCGCCTTCTCCTCCTCCAGGGTCTCGATCTCTGCTTCCAGGTCTTCGAGCTCGCGCTCCTTGCGCTCGGAGCCCTCGTCCAACTCGCGCCAACGTGTCTTGAGAATCTTGATTCGGATCTCGGACGCCGCGAGATGGTCGATGAGTTTGTCGATCTGGATGCGAAGGTCGGTGTTGAGGGCGATCTGCTCTTGGTTCTCTCTGTCACGGATACGCAGCTGGTCCGCGAACTCCTTGACGTTGGCCATGAGGAGGTCAAGGATTTCTGCGTTGGAGGCACCTTCGGGGACGGTACCTGGGAGGATGAGATCGAGCTTCTCACGGACAAGCTCGAAAGATTCGCGGATGCTCTTCACGATGGTCAGTCCGTCGACATCGTCACCTTCAGAGAACCCAAGAGACTTGAGCTCGATGTCCAGGATTTGCAGGTTTGCGGTCGCCTCGTTGGCTTCCCTGCTGAGAGCAATGATTGAGTCTTGGAAGCGTCGACGCTCGTCCTCCCACTGTCGGTGGCCAGGCGTAGCAAGTTGTAGCTCGCTGCCTGAAGCCCTCAGGCCGGTTGACAGGGTGGATCTCTTCGACTTGCCAGAAGGTGTTGCAGGAATCTGGTCCTCACGAGTAACGCGAGGGTATGCAATCTCTTCTTGACTGTCAAGGACCATCATGTTCTGATCAGGCTGGTTGTCGAGGTGTCCGCGGGCGCGGTTGAGGAGGACTTGCTTGCGCAGAACTTCGAGCTCGACTTCGACAGAGCGGAGTCTCTCCTGCTCGGCCTTGGAGTCGTAGTTGGCATCGATGCCCAATTGCCTCTGGGACTCCAGCTCAAAGACGAGCTGGTTGATCCGTGCCTCCTTGTCCGCAGTCTCCTTTCTCAAGTTCTCGAGCTCAGTCAGGCTGAAGTTTGTGTTGAGATCATCAAGTTCTTTTGAGATTTCGCCGGCCTGACTGCGACGCATGTGGCGGCGAATGCGCTCATCCAAGGCTTCGCGGAGGGAGACGAAGCGGTGCTCCTGGACGACGTGAATGGGTTCGTGGTGCTCTTCGGAGAGCAATGCGGGGAGGGAGGTGCGGTGGGTGATGGTGCGGTAGTGTTTGGGGCTTGCACCGGCGCTGACACTGGCACTCGGCGACTCTGTGATGCGACGCTTAATCGCCATCTTGGTGTGGGGTGTCTTGTGTGTGGCGGTGGACTTGTCCATAGCATCGTCGGAGCCAAAGTGGACGTGACGAGACTGTGTGTGCTCCTCCGTCTCGTCCATGGCGCCAGCAGTGGCGGCTTCGAGCTCGTTCACAGTGTCGAGGGTAGGGTAGGCGACGACCTGCGGCGCCTGGGTCACAATGACCTCTTCCTCCTCGACAATGGTCTCTGGCTCTTCCGAGGCAGCGATCTTGGTTCTGGTCTTGCGCTTCTTTGCAGGCGCGCCGGTCACGGTGGCCTGGCTGCTAGCCTGGGCCTCGGACTGCACGCTCGAGGCATCGCTGGCTCTTCTCTTCCTGCCCGAGGTACGGACTGGTGCTTGTGGGAGCGGCTGACTGGAGGCGACGCTCTCAGTCTTCTTGCTCCGCTTGGGAGGCATGGTGGCAGGAGGTGGCAGGAATTGCCAGTGGTGTGGTCGACGTTTGGCGGGTCCAAGAGGGTAGGGTATCGAGGAAAGTATGTGTGTGGTATGTCGAGGTAAGAGAGTCTACGTTAGATGTGTCGTTACGAGTCGGAGGAGGAGGAGGAGAGCAAGTCGCAAGTGACTGAGGCAAGGTGGAAAGGAAAGGTTGTTTCACAGTGTCGTCAGGTGGCTGAGGTCGCGCGCGAGAAGCTGGCTCAACTCAAACTTTCTCGCCGACGCGCTTTGCATGGCAACGCGTTTGTGCCATCAGTCTTGTTTTGCACTTTCACTCCAACTCATCATCAATTCATTCACTCAATTGCTCTATCATCACTCATATCATCCGGGAGACATCTCATTCCACTTCAACCTAACACGTGACTGCACGCTGACCTCGTTTTTTCTTCGACAGCGAAAGCATTTGAGGAGGCTGGAGAACATGCACGCGATCGGATCGATGTCCCAGCAACGTCATATTCGCGATACCAAACTTGGTACAATTCACAGACGATCACGTCCCGTCCGTGGATCTAGATCGGAATCTTGTGCCCAATGCTGTCAGGCACCGATATTACGAACAGAGTTACAGAATACCGTCCAGCCGGTTTCCTGCTTTCTTCCTCCACCCTCGGTCAAAATATCTCCACCGGACAGCACTCATGACGCAGTCACCCCATTACCGTCTTCCATTTCTCCTGGAAGTGGTGCTTGTATGAATCAAGACATACTCCTGACTTGCAAGCGAGCAAGCTTCTTTGTTTGCTGAAGCGACATGCAACTTCCACTTGTAGCAAACCTGCTGTGGGTGGGCTCGTGAGAAATTGCGTTGCATGGAGATACACTAAGTCACTCGGAGTTCAAGTCACTTGTTCGCACTAGGTTTTTTTCATTTTGTATGATTTCGGTTGTCTCTCTGCGGCAACGTGCATCACACGAGGTAATACCATCACGCTCCGTATACTATCAGCTCCTTGCCTGATCATGTCGACGAGCTCGGTAGCTTGCTACCTTGATCCCTCTCCGCGACCCATGTAACTACACATCTCTCAGCACTCATCTACGACTCTGGCAACGCAAACTTTTCTCGGACTTCGGGCTTCTTCCGTTCGAACATGACGCTAAATCTAACACCTCCAGGATGTCTCTACCTTACGATGATCGACATGAACACAGCCCACGACGTGTACGAGCTGTGGCAGGCTACTACAACTTGCGACGAGGTGGACATTGCTGCTTTGGTCAATTGTTCACGAGTGTTTCTCAGACGACGGCAGTACCGTCAAACTATTCTCGGCCATAGGTGTCCTTCAAGGAGAATGATCCGCTATCTGAACGCAAGAGATTTATTGTAACGAGGCATCCGTCAAGAGTGGCTTCCGCCAATTGCGCGATGGATGACCACGAGCGGATTCGTCTGACCCGTCTCGTGCTTCGTTCTTTCCACGTCTTTCCCTTAATTTTACTTGTCCACTTTGCGGCTTGGACTTTCGAAGATTGGATGTTCGACCGGGGCGATCTGGTGGTGGAATTTGATGCGACCTGAACGCTCTCACTGGCATGCCACGGATCCGAGTGTACTGAAGCTGATGGTATGAGCACAGAGATTTACTCATCCTCGGGAACGTAATCGTGAGACCCACCATGCATGAGCGCAGTGCGTGGAGCGAGGTCAACTGGAACATCACCCCACTGCCTCCGTTACAAGGATCGACTATATCACGACTGCTCTGCCCATGCTACGCAGCAAGACCGACGGTCTTCTGATGCGTCACCAGGAGACGGGAACCAAGTGGCACCTGATCCTCTTCGCAGTTCCTATAGTGGATCGACACGCTGGACGAGTTCTTCAGCCTCGATGCCGCGGACGGTGGCCTGAAAGAATGTGTTTCCGAGTCGTTTGGCAGACTAGGGTCCCCATCGGCGGGCAACGCAGCAGAAGTTCGTAAAGGAAGCACCAGGCTTGGAACCGAAACGATTTGACGCCATCACTGTACCTCTTTAGGAACACATTGAGCAGAGAAGGTGCTGGTCAATCGACCATCGAGACGATTTTGACAATGTCGAGCCCCTCATCTCCGAATGAAGAAATCCCTTATACCGCGCCGCAAGCAGACATCAGCCCTCAAAGCCGACTCTACTCTTTTGGACAAAGAGATGTTCAGACCTGGCCGATGGATTAACTATGTCGCCGTGAATGGACAGTCGTCAAAGGTGAACTTGGGGGCCGCCCTTTGTTCTCGACTCCCATCACCTCGGCCTTCTTAAGATGGACCAACAGCTCCTGTTTTCCCCAGTACAGCCGCAAAGCCAGTAATCACGCATAATACCATGGCGAACACTCCAGGTCCCAAGATTCATCCGCTCTATGCGCGGAACAAGTTCCCAAAGCACATCAGATATAAAGATGCCTTTTACGACGCAGCAATCCTTGCTACCAGGATAATGGACAGTCCGCAGGCGCTGCAGCACGACTACTGCTTTTTCTTCGGTACCAACACGCCAGTCGCGGTGCCTCGTCGTATGCGTAGTAGGTGGGCGCCAGAATGGAGACCCACGGAATATGCTTGCGACAAAGGTGTAGGCGAACTTGATGAACGCGACATCCAAGCCGTTCGAGCTGAGAGGCTCAAACTTGCCAAGCGGATCAGCTATGAAATCGGCAGTACCGGCGGAGATTGTGGATGGACTCAAATTGTAGATCCAGTACTGGGTGGTGGGTGTGACAGCGTTATACGCATCGACACTGCCCTTTACCAATCTGCCAAGGACAAGAACCTGACTCCCGATCAAAACGCCCTCATGACCTTCTTGCTAGCCAACACCATGTATCACGAGGTCGCGCACGCTGCGCATATTCATCTATTCGGCGCGAAATTCGAAGACTATCGAGAAGCTTCTCTCTGCTTAGAAGCAGGCTTTGAGTTGGAGTCTCGAATCTTCGGGGCGAGTTCAGACATCTTGGAAACGGAACTTTCGCACTGCTCTTGGTACGCCTGGCGGTCTGTGGAACATTCCATCACGACGGGCTTGCGCCACCTGTTATCCCGCAACAGGGATCGTCTTCCCGATTGTGCTGGTGAATGGGGCGTTAGCGAAGCCTTTGTCAGGAAGCTATGCACCGATGACTTCTGGTCTGGCGAGTACGTCCGACGTGGTGCCAAAGCTCTGGTGCCTAAGGAAATTGCCAGAGCTTGTCGTGAGGAAAGGGACAATTACTCGCAAGATCCAGGAGATCTCGAGGCCAATCTAACGATCCCGCTGAGCATCCGCGATCTGTTCCGGTCTGGGGGTCCGAGTTACGCTCAGAGACTTTGTTCTTCTCGCTCTAATCCTGATCTGGTGTTGAGAAGTGAGCAGCCTGGTCCTGAGAGCGATGCCAGTAGTGACGGTGAGGACACTGACGAGTCAGATGACAGCGACAGCTCGTATGACAGTGCTGGAGTAGTGGCCGAGAATGCTCTCGACGAGGATGCCATGAGTGTCGACGAAGATGGCACTGATAACGAAGAGGATGGCAGCGATGTCGAAGAGGACGACGATGATGTCGAAGAGGATGACGATGATGTCGAAGAAGACGGCAGTGATGTCGAAGAGGAGGGCAGTGAGGTCGAAGAGGAAGATGACGATGTCAACGAGAACGAAATGAATGTCGACGAAGATGCAATGGATGTCGACGAGGATGAAGCTCCGGCTCCGACGCATGGCAAGGCCAGTACTAAGCAACCTAGCAACAAGCGTGCTCGGGACGACAACGACGACGAGGATACCGTTCCAGCCCCGAAGAAAACCAGAAGCCCAACCAAAAAGTCAAGGCATTGACCGGACCTGAGACGCTTCACGCCACCACACCTGGTTCAAAACATGCTTCACCCGAGACGTTGTCCCTCGAAAAGGAGGCGCTACTATGTACACCGACCCCAAACTTAGTAGGCAGCACGACCGGGACGAGGATACCGCTCACGCCGCTCGGCGATTGCTTGACATGAAAACGAAATAGAGCAGAATTACAAGAATCATGTACAAAACTCCCCAAACCGAGTCTAATATCCTTTCCAAGTCTTAGTTACCTTATCTTCCATCCCATCCAGCCCAACTCCTCACAATCCACTCTACACAACATCAGCTAACTCAACTCCAGGCACCAAATACGGCTTCCCCTCCCCCCTATGCATCGAAATCTGCTCATAAGCATAAGCAAACCCAACCAACTCCCTCTCCGACCACATATCGCCCATAAACGACAAACCAAACGGCACCCCCGGCCCGCTCTCAACAAGCGAGCCCCTCCGGTTCCTCGTAACAGTCCAATTAGACGGGTAGAAACCCATCGGCACAGTAATAACAGGACTTCCTACGATCGCCGGAATCCCAGGACTGACCTGCGTCGGCAGCAAGACCGCAGAAGTGTTTGTTCGAGCCAGAGCTCCCAGGACTCCGCCTTCGGCGCCGTAGAACAAGTTCGCTTGGTAGGCTTGCCAGAATCGCGGGTCGGTGTTGTCCCAGCCTTGGGTCAGAGCACCATTGGGACCGTCCCAGGCTCCGGTGTCGCGGTCTGGGTAGGACTCTGCTGGGAAGGCGTGGGTGAAAGCCGTGAGTTGGGCGAGGTCGGTGATGTTGTTTGGGTTGTAGGTCAGTTCGCTGAAGTACGATTTTAGGTTTACGAGGAAGTCTGCGTTTAGGACGAGGGTGCCGTTGCTGTCGGATTGATAGGCTTCGAAGCCGGTGAAGTTGGCGTCGACGATGGTGGCGCCCAAAGACTCGATCTCGGCAACGGCTTGGTTGAAGGCTTGGATCACAGGCTCGTCGAGGTAGTCGCTGTGGATTTCGAGGACATTGCGGGCGACGCCGATGCGGACGCCTTGGAGAGCGTCGAGCTTGCAGGCGGAGGCGTAGTCGGGGATGGAGCCGTTGTTGGGGATTGCGGAGGTGTAGTTGTCGCTGGGATCAGGCCCGGCGATTGCTTGCAAGATGTATGCCGCATCTTTGACGGTGCGTGTCATGGGTCCGACGGTGTCCTGGTGCTCGGAGATTGGGATGACCAAGTGCCTCGACGTCAATCCGACGGATGGTTTGATGCCCACCAAGTTGCTCACGTCTGCAGGGCTCAAGATCGATCCGCTGGTTTCAGTTCCGAGTGAACCCAATGCCAGTCCAAGTGCACTCGCCACACCGGATCCAGAAGAGCTTCCGCTAGGATCCTGCTGGGGGTAGTAGACTCCCTCCGTCTGACCACCGTATGCAGACCAACCGTTGGTACTGTTGTCTGAACGGAAGTTTGCCCACTGGCTCAAGTTCGTCTTGCCCAGAATCACGGCACCAGCTTTCCGGAGCTTCGCAGCTATTGTGCTCTCGCCTTGCTTTGCGCCTCGAAGGGCAAATGAGCCCGCAGTGTTGTTCATGGCATCATCTGTGGCGATGTTATTCTTGATCAGGATCGGAATTCCGTGCAAAGGGCCGAGGATCGTTCCATTCTTGCGTAGGTCGTCTGCGTACGCTGCGATCGATAGAGCATCTGGGTTGAGTTCGGTCACAACGTGGAAGGTGCTGTTGACTCCTAGGATCCGGGCATTGTATGCTTTGACAAGATCGACGGATGTGAAGTGTTGGCTTTCGAGGCCAGCAGCAAGATCGTCGAGCGTCGCTTCTAGAAGAAGCGGAAAAGTGGTTTCGTTGGCACAGGTGGCATATGGGGGTATTATCCGGGTGCTAGCGAGTGTGAAGAGCGAGAGCTGTGCGGTAAGGTTTAGGAACCGCATCTTGGACGGTGTGACTTGGAGTACCTAGGGAAGATGTGTGATGTACAAGAGGTCTTTCAACTAGGTTGAAGACACACGATGTCGGGGCCATTCGACGACCGGGCACATTTTTGTAGTCCAGTCTTCGCAACGACCCCAACCTACACGGCCGTGACGAGTTTGATAAGATCCCGCATGTCGCCCAGCTCTTGAACGAGTATCCTGGATGTATGACGATGATCACATCCCAGAAGGGAAGCTCAAGACGAAACATGCTCTGTTTCTCGATGCCGACACTTCTTTAGCGTGTACGGCAAATGCCCGATAACTAGGGGTGACATGCCACATGCTGGTTGCTTGGAGTGGTAGTCAGCAACAGCACCTTGCTCGGGTCGACGTAGCGTGAGCATCGAAAGCGCCTTTCTAAATCGGATTCGTAATTGTATGCTGAAGGATAAGTCGCCGGGAATGTTGGAACATCGAATCCTACGCGAAATGAAATATTAATGTGGTCTATCGACTGTGCATTGAACCGAACTGCCTCGTGGCAAACCGGCACGTGGAGACCCACTTCTGCGTAAAAAGGAAGGTAGATGTCGACCTAATCTACTCGGACAATATTTCCAACGAGATCTTAGTAAGAACTTTGATGCAAGGCGGGGAATATGAGCTTACTAAGAACGCTGTTTAATCGGTTTGCTAAAGTCAATATCGTTGGCATCTCGTCTGTCTTGAACATTCGTGAGACTTGGGAAAGTGATGTAGCTTCTCGAACAACGTATCATTCCATGTTCTTGTTATCGTGTAGCTGTATTAACTTACTCATCGAACTACTCGTGCATGATTCTCAACGAGGCGTCAAGCCACTCGATTAGCGAATCAGATCTCGATCCCATCACTCTAAGGACTTATTATCACCACCTCTCCGTCGACTGGGTCCTCTTCATAGCCAGCAGGAATGGTATCGGCAGGCAATGCCAACGGATCGGCAGGTTCAGTAGCCTTTCCTACCGCATCGACTTGATGCCTGATTCCTCTTTGCTTGGGAGGTTTGACAGCGTCTTTCCCCTGTTGCGGCACCACATTCTCCCAGAAGTGCGTGGAGAACAACGATGGGATCCACGGTTGGCACATCGTTGAATCGATCAACCAGTGTACCTCAACTGATGGGGCCTCCTTCCAAACGACGATTGGGTAGTCCATGGCAACGTAACTAAGTGTGACGGAGGCACATGGCCATGCCACAATGCGAAGATCGAAGGCTTCGAAATCATCTGGCACTGTGTCTCCAACAAACTCGGGTCTCTTGATCGTGATCAGCCCTCCGAAAACGTGATTCTCCCATTCAAATCCAGTTTCGACAACATCTTGAGAATCGACAGGCACATCCAAAGGCACGGTACAATCGTCGCCGAGCCTGGCGCGGGCCATGGCGTGCATGAGCTCGTGGCACATAAGTATCGCCAGAGTGAGACATTGTTTCTGGTATGCCAACTCGCTGCCTGTATCCCGGGTCTTGACGGCCCACCCAGCGTCCTCTCTACTGAGCTCGATTTCGGAACAGCTTTGTAGGTGCGTACCTTGCGGTACCATCGAATCCGAGTCCTTGGTGTATCCGCAGCCTGACGGCTCGGTGTCTACCATTTGGAACACGACCATGTCTGCAAGAGATGACAGTGCGGTCCCGTAGTGGAGCATATCCCGTGCGGTCAGTGTCGGGAGTTTCTTGAACCACCACTCCTCATGGTCGCCGGGACCTTGCCAGTGACCAAACGGAGCCACGAGCAGAGCGTGAGGGAACCCTGCAAGTTCTCTTGTGGTCAGCAGACGAGTAGCGAGACGAAGAGTGGGCACCAGCGCGTCGTACTCATTGTCGGAGATGTTAGGGAAGTTGCGCCTCCGGAAAATGGCGTGGATGGGATTGCTGAGGTCGCCCACTTGTCTCGAACCCATGACCGGCATGGTGGAATTTTGTGTAGGGGCGGACATGTCGTGTATTGCTGTATAGATTTTCCTCCAAAAGCACCCGAGAAGGGGGACTGCGTTATAAGCCGCTGTCAACAGAGGCATTGTTCACACCGAGAATAGATCTCTTTGTGCTGGTCAAAGAATCGTCCTGGTGTTGGGAACAAGTGTCGTGGTGTCCTCGCTGATGACAATCGAACAAAGGGTTTTCAGACAGCAAGTGGGCATGTGAACTTGGAGGTGTTGACACAGTCAGTCAACCGAAACTGCGTCAGTCGCTTGATCACTGGATCAACAAAGAGAGCACTCATTTCGAGGAGAGAGATGGCCCGAGAGGCTTCCGTTTGCTTTGGAGTGAAATCAGGGAGGAAGTCAGAGGCCACCACAGTAGTGCATCGCGACAAATTGATGCCGAGCCAAGTGCGGAGGCAGAGCAGACGCCCATCATGTTATAGTGGCTCTCTTTCAGAGGTGCTTTCTGGCGCTCGGTCAATTGCATGGAGTCGTCGGCCAAGACGTTTCATCCACTGTGGTCGGGTCTCCAGCTCTGATCGGCGAGTTGGACGCCGATGGGCATGTGGAAATCATCACTGCAAGAGGTGCATTTGGACAGAGCGGCGGCGCTGAGGAAGTCTCCTACTTGTAAGATGCCGTACAAGACCTCATCTTTGACCTCCCTGGATTCCCAGCCTTCCTGGTCGGGGAAGTGTTCGATTAGGATGGATTCGAATTCCCCGCCGAATCTGATGTCGAGAGGCTCAATTTGCAGTAGTAGGTGTTGGAAGTCCGGCAGAGCGGTGCTGTTGAGGGACTGCTCGTTCCATCGGTGGGTAAGCTCGTGGGCGTTGATGCTCTCCGTTAATAAAGTACGAGCGGCCCCGGACAGGATACCGTGTGCCCGTGAGGCATGAATGTGTCGTATTTGTATATAGAAGAAAAAAAGATCTTGGTGGTGATTCTACTCCTTTTCTTGGATCTACTGTGATGGCGGGTTGATATATCGAATCCTAGAGTTTGCTGCTCGTGGAGACCCAAGGAGAGATGTGAATCGCTGTCTCAGTCTCAGTAATCAAACTCGCGGATAGGTATACCTTTGTCTATAGAAGTTAGCTGAGACGCGTCTAACAGCAATGATAGCGTGCTGCCCCGCCCACATTCCTATGGGCCTACATGTCTTAAGCACATGCTATCCTCATGGGTAGCTAGCCCAATCGGCGGTGTTCCAACCCTTTACCTCCCCAAGCGGGCACATGCAAGCCCGCAGAGACCGCTCGATTGGCACCAGGTACGAGACATCTTTCAAAGTGCGTTTTGCCATGTCAGACGGGGACAGCGGCCACTAAGTCAGTTGGTCACTACCTTTCACACCACATTAGCACCCTTCGACGACAAAGCAGCATACTCCCAATCCGCCTTGATCAGATCCGCCGCCTTCTCAGCCACCGCATAAACACTCGAGACACAGTTCCCCGAGACATGGTTTGGGAAGACACTCGCGTCAGCAACCCGCAGGTTCTTCACACCCTTGACCCTCATCTTCGAGTCCAAAGCGTCGCCGACAGCACAAGACCCGGCAGGGTGGTACTCGGACATGACAAAGTTCCTGACAGCAGCTTCAGCCTGTTTTGTATCCGTGAGATCGAGCTCGAGGTCTTTGGGGAAAGTGCGCTTTGCGATCTTGCCCTCCATGGCTTTGGAATCGGTGATCTTTGAGAGCAGCTTGACACCAGCGGCGAGGACTGCTGCGTCGGCTGGGTGGCGGAGGAAGCCGGGGTCGATTTCGGGGTGGTCTGAGACGTTGGAGGTCTTGATGTGCACTGAGCCACGGCTGAGGGGATATTGTAGGCATACAGCAGCTGTGATCGACATTGGCTCGCCGGGTTTGACCGGTGGGAAGAGCTTGGACTGGTCTTGACAGCCTTCTTCGGGGTTGCCGCCGTGGCAGACAACGACGATCTGGAGGTTTGCTGAATTGTCATCTTTGAGGTGCTCAATGGTACGCTCGTATTGTTTTCTTTGGAAGGGGCTGACGTTAGGTAGGCTGTCTTCGATGGACTTGATGATGCTGGCTTGCTCGTCTCCGGTGGCAAAGAGCTTGTAAGAGAGGAAGCCCTGAGTACTCGAGACAGCAGTGAGTGGCCCGCCCTGCTTCTCTGCAAGCTGCTTCATGGCATCTTCCATGACTTCAGGGATGTAGATGACTTCCAGCGTTGGATTGTTGGGCGTCAACTCCCAGGTGAACATCGTGAGAGGGTGATCTTGGAAGTTGTTGCCGATAGCTTTGTTCTCGATCTTGCACTCGACACCGGCAGCTTTGAGGACTTCTGGGTCGCCAATGCCAGAAAGCTCAAGAATCTGGGGTGTCTGTAGGGCTCCGCAGGACACCACAACTTCGCGCTTCACTCCGACGCTGTAGGTCTCTGAGTTGTGCAGGAAGTTGACGGCGACAGCAGTGTTTCCTTCGAGCTGAACAGAAAGAACCGATGCCTCGCACAGGACGTGCAAATTGGGCCTTTGAGCGTTATCGGCGAAGTAGCCTCGGGCGGCATAGCTTCTCTTGCCCTTGTTCGGACCTGTTCGAGCGACACTGCCGAGCGTGTTGAAGATGCCAATGTGGTCACCAGACCAGCTAGGTTGAAGTCAGTGTGAGCGTCCGGATTTTGCACTGTCAATATCACTCACGGGTCAATAGGCTTCTTATTAATGCCTGTGACCTCGTCAAAGGCCTTTTGGAAATCGTCCTCAATCGGTAGGAAGAAGTCGTTGAACGAAGTGTGTACTGGTCCAGAGGTGCCGTGATTCTTGTCGACGTAGGGCATTGCGGATCTGTGAGCAACGGCTTCGTCGACAGGATCGAGCGTTTGGTGCTTTCGCATGTACTGATTCATCTTGTCGCTGCCCCATGTAGGATCATCTGCAATGATCGCCCAATCGTCGTAGTCTTGGAGCGATCCGCGGACGTACATCATGAAATTTATGGCACTGCTGCCTCCGAGAAGCTTACCACGAGGTATATGGTGTTGTCTTCCGTCGGCCTGTGGTACGGTCTTGAACTTCCAGTCGTACTCATCGTTGCCTGGAGTAGATTGTATCAGCATCGAGAAACCTTGCGAGCTTGGAAATCTTGTTACGCACCCAGGAGATGAGTGAATGTGCCCGGTGTGTCGACAAGAAAGTCGTCCAATTTGTTGTTGCCAGCCTCCAAGACTCCGACCGTCACGTCGGGATTCTCTGAAAGGCGAGCCGCGACTGCAAGACCTGCTGTACCGCCACCGATAATCACATAGTCGTAGTCGTGCTTGAGAAAGTCCTCGGCACTCATTGCCAATGCTGGGAGGAGTCTGCCATTGGCATGGCCGTTGACTCCGTTAGTAGACATGTCGAAACGATGTACTCAAGAGGGTTGTAGACAGCAAAGTAATGATAAGCTCACTTAACCTTCGAGGAACAGCGGTCGGTCCTGACTTATAATGAAGTCCTAACGGACCTTCATCTACTCCACTATCTGCAGCCACTTGCATACCGTCAAGGTAAGCTTTGAGTCCGCGAGGAAGCCCCATCAAGGGTCCTGATCCTTCCGTTGATCTTCTGCCAACCCTCTCGGCTCCGTTATTCGATCCCTAGTTCCCTTGCGGGTGAGGAGCAGAGTCCCGTTAAGTCTGTGATGGCTCCACCTGAAGAGAATTGAGACAGGTGAAATACTGGACCTGCTTGCTGTGTCTTTGCATGCAAGTCGATCCTCAGGTTCCAGTAAGACAACTACCGAGACTTTGGCTTTGGTTTGCTGCAGAGCGTGCAGTATCTAAGCGAGAGGGTTCGCGTGGGTGGACTGGCGGTCTCTTGAAGAACATATGAGAATGCAGGTTGATCCACAACGCCTGCGACTCCCAGTGTGCCACCTCACAGGAGCCGCGTGGAAGCGAAGAGGCCCGCCATCAAGAGGTGCGAGAGGTGCAGTAGTGGTCAGTAGTGCCATGGACCCATGGCCTAGGATAGCCAGCGGCGTGCGAAGCTCGTCCTCAGGGCACCTGCATATTGTTGTTGCTCCATCAAACCCGCGGAGCATCTCTGCGTCCTCGGTCCATGCTAAAGTATGTCGATTTAACGGTGCTATCAGCGACCTTCGTATGTCGATTCTCGCTCTATGTCAGTGAGAGAGCAGTGTCCCAATATTAATGTCTCGCTGGATCACAGGTCAGTAAGCGGTAGTATCAGCGTCTTTCGTGTGCTGTAAACATGCTAGTACCATTGAGATACTCATTCGACAAATTTTAGCATGAACGGAGGAGGTACCTGCATATTGTTGCTCCATCAAACCCGCCTCGCTCGTCCACGTCGTCGCAATCCCCTCACTAATAGCACCGAAACTCCACTTGCGAGGGCCGGGGGTTTGTACCCTGAGTTATGCGTACGGCAGCTTGGCTGGGTTGCTTCATATCTAGTCAGCATGAAGGATTCGGAGTGCCCATCGCGGTGGAGTAGTTGTTATCCGGGTTCAGACGCGATGGTGTTAGAGTGAATAGACTCCTGTGGGAAGAGATGTTCTTCTCGACTTGAGCATCTTCAGCCTCGGCTTCAGCCTCAGCTGCACGTCGGTCTTCGCCTATCATAGAACATACGTTAAAGCTTCATGGATCTTATGTAGCGAGCTTAGGCAAATGTTGGCCCTAGCAAGCTACTGTAGCAAGAGCCACTTCGAAGCGAAACCATTTGATAATTCCGAATTATCTCAGTGAACTCAGACCCTCCGGGAGGCTGCCGCTAGCGCGGCTTAAAAGACAGGACCAATCAGCATGCACTTAAAAGCTGGCCTCCCTAAGGGTCTAAGCGCTTCTAGTTCTAGCTGTGTGAGAGTAGAATTTAAGATGCCTAGATTGCATCGCAATTGCGTAGATAACTAGAAGTCGTATTAACAATCTAAGATAGCTAAAATGTAGTACCAACTTAGGGCTATATTTTCCTATATTAGAGTTACTAATACAACCTCTTGTTATTACGCAATTGTAAGGTAATCTAATACTATATAAAAAAGTATGTTATTTTTATAATATATATTACTTTAGAATAGCTATTTTTAAGGCTATAGTTTTAGAGCTATATAAGGCTAGTATATATAAAAAGTTATACATTATATAAAAGTTATATAGGGCTATAATTTAATAGAGCATATTTTAAATAATAGGTCGTATTATAAAGTTATTACATTTAGAAAAAATCGTGTGTTTAAATTCTATTCAGCTAAGCTTACGACTAAAAGCTCTTAGACGCTCCGCCTAAGTTCGTTATTTTTCTGTGCTGTGATTGGTTGATGAGATAGAGTTGCTCCACTGCGGGAACTAGGGCGGAGCGGCTGAGCTTGCTGAGATAGATTCCGAAAATGCACGGGCCAGCAGTGATGAGGGTTAGGGTTGGTGTATATCACGTCCTCCTATCATCTTGCCTACAACGGAACATTAAGATCTGAGTACATATATATGTGATAAAGACACGGTTGTGGTTGCAATGTTCCAATCCTCATACTCTCTGGGGTTCTCTGCTTTGTTTTTATGAGATTGTGACTACGTGAGGGCAAATTGATATGTTTCGACGCAAGACGCATGTGAACGACTGGCGATGAATTTCCAACTCACACTCTATACACGTGGCATAACAACAAGCATCGATAGCGATTGTGGATGTTGATATTAACTCAGCTCAAGACCAACTCCATAGAGACGTGTCGATTCTAAGACTTCTCCCTGACAGCCATTAAGTAGTGACATACACCCCAGCCACAGCACCATTCTGCAGCACCTCGAACATGCACCCAGGGAACTGGAACAGTTTGACGTTTCCCAGCCAAGCTTCGCCTCCCCTCGTGCTTCCGTCATCAGCCTCATCTCTATCCTGATCTGGCAAAAAGAAGCCGCTGTCCATAGGATCGTCCCAGCAGCGGTTGATGACCCTTCCCATGGCCGTCTGCGTGTCCTTTGCTGCTTCCACGTATGTCTGAAGAAGATTGGGCTTCAGATCAGCCTCGAAATTGCACTCGGAGTGCAGGACAAGGTCTTCAGGCGCGGAAGGGAGCTCAAGCGACCAGCGAAGGCGTCGGTGGCGATTGAAGGCTGCGCTGCCGGGGACGTTGCCTTGTATAACAACGCGCTTGACGACTAGGTCGGGGCTTGTGCTGAGAAGATTGTTGGTGCCGTGATTGCCCTCCGGCTCGCTGGGAGGGCCGACTAGAATGTCCATGCCGTGCCCAAAGTAACACCAGTAAGATGCTCGGTTGGCCCGCTCTGCGGGGTCCTCGTCGGCGTCTTCAGAGTCGAAGTCTGTATCGAAAGTGTCGGTGTTTGTGGATGAATAGCTTGATGGCTGCGAGCCTGGATGTATGCGGCTGCCGGATCGTGGTCTGGTGGCACTCGCTGTACGTTTGTGTGCGGGCTGAACAGGCGCACTCTCTTTGACGATAGGCTTGAACGTAGCATCTGGCGCTCCCAATTCGGTGATCAGATCCTGGGGAGAAGTTTCGTTCAGGTAGATTGTGAATGGTGGCGCAGGGTGCCGGCGCTCAAGGATGACTCGCTTGCCCGGCTCTACAATGGCCAACTCGATCTCCGCAGGGAGACTGTCCCGCGGCCTGGCGGCGAGAGCTGCGGATCGTGGACCGACAGGATCCTTTATAAATAGATCCCACCTCGAATCTGACCAAGTCTTTCCGTCGAAGATAGCCATCTGGGCGGCGGGCGCGGCGGCGTGGGAGCCCAACAAGGAGACATGATCTTTTTCGGGCGACCAAGCAGAGTGCTGCAGCGGGAAGTTGAAAGCCACACCAGGCCAGCTCAGCACATATGTTCCTTCGCTCTTCCCGGGCGGTGGTGGCATGTACTCTCCAGGGTACGAAGCGCCGAACATCTGGTACACCCGCTTGAAAGCGGGACCAGCGGTGGATGATGTGATCTCTTGCGAACGGACGAGCTCACTGCCCTTGTAGACCAACGTGCTCTTCTTCAAGTCGGCGACTTCAATCAAGCGGAGACGCTGGTCGGCGCCGTCGAATCGGAGGCGTAGGCCATTATGAGGCAGGGTTACGACGACTGGCGCGGTGAGCGGATCTGACTGGGAGAAGTGGATGTCGATACTGGTGAACAAGTCTTTGTCGGCTGCGACGGTGGAGAGGATATCCTGCAAGGCAGCGCCGAGGGCTATCTCGAAGTCAGCATGTAGTGGCCGGGTGGACGTAGAGGTAAGCGCACTCATGAAACCCAGGCCGTGGCCGGGCTGTATGGTCCAGGAGTCAGACAGCATGTTGCAGATGTTTTTGATCAAGTGTGAGGAATGTCAGGTAACGGTTATCGTGCTAGGTTGTCGCGATGGCAGTGCGTAATCGTAGGTAATGGTCACGGGGGACGTAGTCGGATGCGCTCCACCCTCATGGTGTCCGGGATCATGTGGACATTGTCTTGGGTAGGTAGGAGACGGATGTTTGCTGGTGGGATTTGTGTGGTAAATGTGTTTGAGATTGGTGCTGTAGGATCAAGAGAGCGTTTGTCTTGATATTTACACAAGGCGTCTCATCGGATGACTGTGTTGAAGTGATGCAGCTGTTTCATGGTCCCTTGGTCACGGCGTGAAGCTCTCCAGTCCTCTCCCCCGCCCCTTATCTTATCTTATCGTCCGTACAAGCCGAGTCCCGAAGCGCTAGGCCGAACCCGGTTTGGCTCAGAGCTCGGATTGTTGATTGTTTATTACTGGCAGCACTTGCATATTGCGGCCACACATGCAAGGCATCCCTGGACACTACTACCACAATATCACACCTTTGCATACTGCCTACCACCCAGCATGAGCGCTCAAAGCCAGCGCGTGCTCGCAGGGACGACCACCAAAAGAGTCCCTACAATGAGACCTCCCTCTGGACGACCAGGTCCCTCCCGCGCGCAAACCGCAACACCAACATTCGGCGCAAGGGCTCCGTCAAGAGCTTCCTCGAGAGAGCGCACACCGAAGCGCGTCGCACAATCTGAAATGGGCCTACCAAGTCCCGGAGGCGAGGAGACAAACATAAATGTCGTCGTCAGATGCAGGGGGCGCAATGACCGCGAGGTCCGCGAGAACAGTGGTGTTGTCGTTCAGACGAATGGTGTCAAAGGCACTCAGGTCGAGCTATCAATGGGACCTAGCGCTGTGAGCAACAAGACATACCAATTCGACAAAGTCTTTTCTTCGGCCGCGGATCAGAACATGGTCTATGATGAGGTTGTTGCGCCCATCTTGGACGAGGTATGTAGAGACGTGCATTTTGCTGCGCTGTCGCGTCACTAACTTGCGCAAAGGTACTGGAAGGATTCAACTGCACCATCTTCGCATACGGCCAGACCGGAACTGGCAAAACCTACACCATGTCTGGCGACATCACAGACATTCAACCCACACCCGACGCGGCTGGTATCGTCCCTCGTGTACTGTTCTCTCTTTTCAACAAGATAGGAGACGACGAAGGCGAACAGAGCGAGCACAGCGTCAAGTGCTCTTTCATCGAGCTGTACAACGAGGAGCTTCGTGATCTCCTTTCCGCAGACGACGCGACAAAGTTGAAAATCTACGACGAGGCGAATAAGAATGGTCGCACATCGACGATGGTGCAGGGTATGGAAGAGACGCATATTAAGAGCGCGTCGAGTGGTATCAAGCTCCTTCGCGAGGGTAGTCACAAGCGTCAGGTCGCAGCGACAAAGTGCAATGACCTGTCGTCTCGATCGCACACTGTCTTTACAGTAACAGTATACATGAAGCGCACTTCGGACACAGGCGAGGACTACGTATCAGCTGGCAAGCTGAACCTTGTGGATTTGGCTGGCTCGGAGAACATTCAACGATCTGGAGCGGAGAACAAGCGCGCCGCGGAGGCTGGACTGATCAACAAATCGCTATTGACTCTTGGTCGTGTCATCAACGCTCTGGTCGACAAAAGCAGCCACATTCCTTACCGCGAATCTAAGCTCACTCGGTTGCTTCAAGACTCGCTTGGTGGCAAGACCAAGACGTGTATCATTGCGACTTTGTCGCCTGCGAAGAGCAATCTGGAAGAGACCATATCGACACTGGATTACGCTTTCCGCGCGAAGAACATTAGGAACAAGCCGCAGGTGAACCAGACCGTGTCGAAGAAGACTCTTTTCCGGGAGTTCACTTCGGAAATCGAAAAGCTTAAGTCAGAGCTCGTTGCAACTCGCCAGAGAAACGGCGTGTACCTCACTGCTGAGCGTTTTGAAGAGATCACCACCGAATCTGAGAGCCGCAGAATCTTGTCGGACGAGCAACGCGACAAAATAGAGACAATGGAAACGAACCTGCGCAACAAGGTGCAAGAGCTGTTCACATTGTCGACAAATTTCCAAACCGTCAAGAAGAGCAACGAAGCTACGAGGATGTTGCTCGAGGGGACGAAGAGCGTCTTGGAAAAGACCGAAATAGTACTAGGACACACCAAGACATCTCTCGAGGAAGAAACATATCTTCGGGAGGCTCACGAGGCTACTGAAGGAAAACTTGCTGGAATTGGCCAGGATCTACTTGGAACGCTCGGCACCACGACAGACCACATTGACAGACTACATTCGAAATTGAGGAGAAGATCTGATCTGCAATCAACGAACAGGTCCAAGTGGGCGGAATCGCGGACCTTGGTTTCTGGAACAACACTTTCTGTCGAGGAACGAATTGAGGCTTTGCGGACCCAGCAGGAGGATCTCCTGGCCAGTCTTTCCGGTCGTATGCAGTCTTTCGTGTCGGACGAGCTCGAGGAGCTGCAGACATCCCAGGCTTTCCTGCAAGAAAAGGCGGACGCATTCCAACAATCAGAGGCTGAAGTCAACGCACAAACTGCTGGATCCAAGGAGGACTTGAACAAGGTTCTGGAAGAAATCCGTACTTTGCGTCAAGACGTCAAGGAGAAGGTTGGATCGGGATTGAACGACCTGTCTGCTGCTGCGGGACGAATCAGTGCTGGTATCAGCACGGAGCTGGATGCATTCCACAGCCAGCTGCAAGATTCGTACGTGACACTCGGGCGTGAGTTCAAGACAATGTTTGAAGATCTCATCCGACGAATGCACGAGCAGCAGAGCGAGGCACAGCGTTTGCGAGAGCAAATCGCATCTGCCAATGCGGGTTTCATGGAAGCCAGTCAGACTTCGCAGGAGCAGCTTCAACAGGCAGTCGAGGATGAGCGCCAGACTGCTGCGACGGAGCGTGCGACTCTTCTTGCAACCATCACGAGTCTCATCAACGATTCCGCGGCAACCCAGGACGCTCGCATTAGTGGCCACTTGGAGGCTGCCAACAAGCGAGTCAAGACATCTGAAGTGGACTTCAAGGCCGCACAACAAGTATACGGAGACGGCATGGATGGCTGGAATGGAAGCTCACAGTCTCTCATCGAACGTTCAGTGCAATCGAGAGAGAGCATCAAGGCCAGACTCAAGGGCGACTGGGCATCTGCAAATGATCACACTACCAAGATCACCGAGACGACCAATGCTGTGCACGGCGAGACAGTCCGTATCGTCGACGACCAAATGTCGCAGATGGACAACCAGCTGGTGGCACTCGACGAGATCGTTGCTCGCGTGAAGGCGCAGAACGAGGAGCACCACAGAGCACACACCACCAGTCTTGCTCAGCTGGCAGGCAACGTTCAAGAGAGCTACCAGAGTATTGGCAAGCACTTCGAGACATCGTACGACCGTACCAAGGCTCTCGACGTCGATATGCAGGAGCGCACAACACAGTTGCAAGAAACTCTGCCTGGCCTGGAAGCAGACAGCGACATCCGCGAGCCTCTGAGACTCATGCGTGAGGAGCTCACCGCAGCCCAGATTGCAGAGTACCAAGCCACCGGCGAAACTCCAGCAAAGACGCACTACGCCTACCCGAACGTATTGCCACGCACAGAAGACCGCGAAAGCCTCCTGGACCGCATGCGCGGCGGCACTGGCCAAGTCAAGCGTCCGGCATCGCCCATCAAGTCGCCCAACAAGCGATCGCCTAGGAAGATGATGCGCCTCAGCCCGACCAAGTCTAGCCCTGCCAAACAGCGTGTTTTCGCAGACACCCCTCCTGTCCTGAAGCTCCCCCAGCCGTCTTCGGCGCCATCAACGCGTCCTCCGTCGGCCAACGCCAACATCCCTACTCTGCGCGAAGTCGACGTCAACGTGGTCAACGCAAGTCTTGTTGGAAGCAGCGCCGACGAGGCGGAAGACGGACTCAAGAGTAAAGTTTCTGTGTCTGAAGTCCCTCCGCTCAAGAGGCAGATGACGCATCCAGCCCCGTCGCAGGTCTTTGGTGGGGAGAGCAAGTTGCCTATGAAGCGCAGGACTGTTGCTGGGTTGGCGAGTGAGGGGAGGGAGAATGCTGGTACGGGTGGTGGTGGAAGGCGGTTGAGACCTCGTAGTGGTGATTGATTTGATCTATGCCTACGAGTTGCGGTTTTCTTAGGATCACGTTCTTTTGCATTGCAGCCGGATAGGATATAAATTCTTAGATGGCATGTCGGGGTTCCCTATGTCGCTTTTTGTACTTTTAACACCGCACATTCGCTTGCGCTTTTCCAATCCATCAGTCTGTCTTCTTCCAAGTCCAAAACGTGTTGATCTTTCTTCGAATCGTCTGCTCGTATCGGCGGATGCAGGATGGTTTGTGAGTAGCAATACCAGTGAGAGAGCAGCCCACGCCAACTCCTTGTCCTTCACACGAGTCACACCGACCATCTTCACAAACGGCGCCAATGCTTGACCGACTTCCGCTCCCGTGGACGCCAATATTAATGCTTTCAAGAATATCGCCTGTTGAGGTGGGACGATAAGTCGTACGATGTCCCCGATGGTGCTACTCGGGCACTATATAGATACATCTTTGATGTCTCAGTAGGACCACCTTTTTCTTCCGTGTCCGTTCGTTGTCAGCCAGAGAAGAGTGTTGAAGTGAAGTGGAGTGGCTCTGATAAGTAGGATAAGTGGGACGATTAAAAGTGGGGCCCCTGCAGAGAGTCTCCTCTCCAGCGAATTCTGTCTTCAAGCTTCCCTCGAGCTTGTTTCCTTTTGCTGCATACACATATACCCAACACTCCCACCCAAGCCCTTGATTGCTCCGTCTCTACACACTCATAGGAGAGCATCTGGCATTCGCAGCTGAGTCGCTTCCTTCTTTTCCTCTACACCACCACAAGGACGGTCCTCGACCGCGCCGACTTCTCCTATACCACCACCACAACCCACCACCTACACCCCCAGGTCCCTCCTCTCACCCGCCAACATGCCTTCAATCTCCTCCATTGCATACTACCTCACCCACCCTGGCGAGCTTCGCTCCATCGTACAATGGACCGTCTGGCATGAGGCCGTCCACGAGCGCGATGAGTCCAAGGAATCGGCCAACTTGGAAGAGTGCTTCCGTCTCCTCAAGCTCACTTCGCGCTCTTTCGCAGCAGTCATTCAGGAGCTTCACCCCGAGCTTCTGGTGCCCGTCTGCTTGTTCTACTTGATCCTCAGAGGTCTCGACACAATCGAGGACGACATGACCATCCCCATATCGAAGAAGGAGCCTCTGCTGCGCCAATTCGACCAGATCCTTGACGATCCGACTTGGACTTTCACCGAGAACGGTCCCAATGAGAAGGATCGCGAGCTTCTGGTCAAGTTTGACGTTGTCGGCAGGGAGTTCAGCGAGGTCAAGGAGGCTTACAAGGTCATCATCCGGGATATCACCAAGAGGATGGGCAACGGCATGGCTGATTACGCCAAGAACGCCGAGCACCTTGAGAAGGGTGTGGACACGATCAAAGACTACGAGCTGTACTGCCACTACGTCGCCGGTCTTGTCGGTGAGGGTCTTACCCGTCTGTTCGTCGAGGCTGGCCTGGCGAACCCGGTGCTGCTCAAGAGGCCTGAGTTGATGGAGAGCATGGGTCAGTTCCTGCAGCAGACCAACATCATCCGCGACATCAGGGAAGACCACGACGACAAGCGCTACTTCTGGCCTCGCCAGGTCTGGAGCAAGTACGTCAACTCCCTGCCCGAAATCTTCCTGCCCGAGAACAAGGAGAAGGCTCTTCAATGCCAAAGTGAGATGGTCCTCCTCGCTCTCCAGCGCGCTGAAGACTGCCTCTTCTACATGGCCGGCGTCAAGGAGCAGTCCGTCTTCAACTTCGTCGCCATCCCTCAAGCCATGGCCATCGCTACTCTCGAGCTCTGCTTCCAGAACTACAAGGTGTTTGAGCGCAACGTCAAGATCACCAAGGGTGAAGCCTGTTCGCTCATGTGGCAAAGCACACAGAACCTTCAGCTCGTCTGCGAGGTTTTCCGCAAGTACGCCCGCAAGATCCACGCCAAGAACAAGCCCACCGACCCCAACTTCATGGACATCAGTATTGCCTGTGGCAAGATCGAGCGCTTCATCGAGACCATCTTCCCGAGCCAGACGGCGAAGACACTGTCCGCTGCAAACGGCGCTCCTGTTGAGGCTGCTCAAAGCCAGGCAGCAGCACCAGTAGTCCCTCTCACGGCCGAAGAACAGGCGGCCAAGAAGAAGGACGAGGCTGCCAACAAGATGGATATGCTCGTTGTCTTTGGTGCTGTTGGTGCTTCGCTGCTTCTGGTGTCTCTTGTCATGGTAAGAAAACCCAATAATGTCTTCCGCATATGGACATGAACTAACACACTTTCAGCTCAGCGTAGCATGGTACTTCGGTGCTCGCTTCGATCTCGCCTTCAAGTCTCTCGCATCAGGCAACTTCAAGCCTGGCCCCGAGGTGCTGGCTTCGGACAAGGCAAGCCGGGCGGCGGTGGCCGCCGCCACGAGCGCCATCAACAGCGCCCGAGACGAGCTGTAGTGCCCCACAAGGCGCAGCCGGTCTGGTATGTTATACGAAACGAATGTACAGCGTTTTAATGTCTCTTCATCCTGTCCAGTAATCTGGCAGGCAAACTTTTCTTCGACAGGGCCGGCCGTTGCCAGCGGCCGTGTTGCAACTGACCAATCTACCCCGCCTCACCTTTCTCACTTCTCAAGCAGTCTTGCCTCAGTCACAGCCTCGCTGTCCCATCAGCCCCAAAGAAACCTTCCTCAGCCATGGGTCGCCTTGACATTTTCCCTTGCAAGCGCGGACCATGGGCAGGAAATCTTAGCACTCATGTCAAATTGCAACTACTGCCAAAATCCATTCCAATGGCTTCTTGTTGTGCCGAAGAGATGCTTATATCATCATCGCCTCCCGTTGATTGGACTACGTTCCATGATTCCCACCCGCGCCTCTGCATTTTTTTTCAATGAAGAAGGCGGATTGGGCGGGAGGCGGACATATATATTCTGTATACACTTGTATTTGAACTTTCTCGCCAATTTCCTACATACCTGCCCTTGCTTATCGCGTGTGCTCATCATTGCTGAAGATGTGCATGTAACTTCTTCGTCGTCCGTAGAACCTCCAAGAGAGAGCGTCCCTTGATCCCGTCGAGAAGACGCTTCTGCACTTCAAAGTACGGTCCCATTCGCGTGCCTACAAAGAGGTACACGAGCCAATAGCACCTCGAAAGAAGCTCTTCTGCAACAACTCAGGGCGGTAAAGGCAAAGGCAAAGCCTCATGCAATGCAGACGCACTGCACATGCACCCCTCACGAAGCAAGCCCGCAACGAGGCTGAGCTGCGCCCCCAAACTACGACGCCTTTTCCGCCCTGCTGCTGCAGAACAACCAACGAATCACTAACCAATCGTAGGCGTGGGCATGGATGCTGGCACCATGGCGTCAGGTGATGGGGAGTTGACGCGGGAAAAGTCACAGGTAGGTAGGTACTTGTCAGCTCGAAGGAAAGCATGTACATGTGCATGTAGCTACTGGGTACCTACCAGTCACTCTGGACTGGATCGATGCGGAAATACTCGAGACGGACCAAGTCTTTCGATAAATCCGCTGCAGAGCCGGCCTTCGCCTCAATGCCCGGAAGTGTTGTGCTGTTCCCAAGGCAAATCCAGGGAAGAAGGCTGCCTTCGATGTCAAAAGAGGCAAACGCCGACCTTCGTGGTGTGATAGGTTGCGGGCTGGGGAGTGCCACGATCCGGTACCTGTATACATGCGCCTCCATGCATGGATGCAGGTGAAGGTGCAAGACCCCATTCGTTGCTCAGCTGTTAGCCGCCGCACTTCCAGGTAGGTGAGGCTCATGATCAGGCTGACACCGGGAAACCAACGAAGCTTCACTATCACTATTCGACAGAATGGATCGGGACGGCACAGGACAGCAGAGCCTAGAGGAAGCAGGGAGGAGGGAGGGACTTCCTATTCTCCGCCCTATCTCGTCGATCGGATGTGGTGCATTGATGGCTGCAGGCCAGTCGTTGTATAGAGCGAAGGATGGTGGGAAGGTAGGCGAGGAGGTATGGGGAGCTGTTTGCATGTAGTCTATATAGCTCCATGGACGTTTAGTGTTCCTTTTGTTTGTTCGTTCCATTCTGTCGACGTAGCAAACAACCTTTCGATCTTGAACAACCTGCACCTTGCCGTTAACGCCACTATCTCGCTTGATACAGCAACTCTCGATCGACTCAAACCTGGCTCGTGTCTCGAAGGTGACCCCACCACACCCACACACGCGGTACTCGATCTTTAAGCCTCCAGGTCTCCTGATCAATTCGTAAACACCGCAAAAAGAAAGAGCAGCTTTCGCAATCAGACCCTCAACCAAACCAAAGCAAACCACAACAATGGCCCTAATCCCCTACAACACGACTCCTTCTCTCCTCTCCTCAAAATCCTCATCCAGCACCCACAGCCGCCCAAGCTCCTACACAATCCGCCCGGCACCCACAACGACCCATTCCCGCCACGGAGAAAGAAGACCCAATACAACCACCCGCTCATTCTCATCCTCCAGCAACAGCAGCAGCAGCAGCGCCGCAACCTCAATCTCCTCCTACACCAGCATCTCCACCCGCACGTTCGGAACTTACTCGCGACCAGGTTATGCGCCCGGCCAAGCTCCGCACGATTACTTCTACAACGAAGAAGTCAGAGAGGAGTGGGATTGTGCTCCTTTGGATGGGAAGGGGAGGCGGGCTAGAAGGGTGGCGGGGCGGGGGAGTGGTGGGAGTGGTGGAAGTGGAAGTGGGAGTGGGTGGTCGGGGTTTGGAGAGGATGCGCCTTTTGGATCTTCTGATTTCTTTGGGAGGGGTGGTGGGTTTGGTGGAGAAATGGGAGGGAGGAGGGATTCGGTATTTTCTGACTCTGAGCGATCTCGTTCTGGGTCGGGTTCGGGGTCTTTGAGGTATGTGGATGATGCCAGGGGCGGGGAGGAAGACTGGGACAATGACACTGTGTCGCCTGCGGATTCGATCTCGCAGGTTTCGTCTTCGCCTTCGGCGAGGAGGTCCGGGTTTGAGAGAGGTTGTTATCCGCAGTCGCGGTATTCGGAGAGGTCTTGCGGGTTGGAAGATGGGATGAGAGAGTTACAAATGGGCTTTGTTGGTGGTAGTAGGATTAGTAGGAGCGGCAATGGGATGGTGTCGATGGCGAACGGTCGTCTTGTGAGGATCGAAGCGCCGGGGCGGTCATGACTGTGAAGATGGAGGCTCGCGGAGAAGACAACCTGGAGGCTAAACGGTTCTATTTTTGATCAATTTGCCACCTTCAGTGGGAGCGTAGGCAGGGATGATGCTAATTCTTTTAGTGTATCAAGTCATTGTGTAGTGCCTAAACCTCTCCTTGGCCCAGCAAGCCGCACGCCCCTGCATATGGTGATGACTGTCGCATCACGAGGCATCATTCCTTCGACAGGAACGTCCTTGATGCTACCTCTATCCGGGGTATATTGATGCATTCTCCGCGGTGGAGAGATGGGACGGGACGGGGTGATGTGGTAGCAGCTCTCATGCCTCCTCCGGCTCGCGTGCCTTGATCGCTGTGCGAACGAGCCACTGGACGTGCCACGGACTGATATAGGCCAATTCGCTGCGGAATTCGGGCTTCCTCTCGGTAGATAATATGATGCAAAGTCGTGTTCGTTTGTCGAGTTCGTACACTGCTCATGGCAAACCTCAAGTGGCGGCAGTACCTGGCGTAAAGGGCGTGTCGGTGATAGCTGGAGTCCGAGGGGCATGTCCTGCCATCTTCTCACGGAAAGCTACAACACTGTCAATAGCAGTTCCATTTGATGGTACACAACGGGAAACGTACGCTGGCGGCACATGGGACATTTGCCCTGACTAGCGTCCGAAGAGATCCAGTCGCTGATGCAGTGCTATGAGAAAGTCAGCTCCGGTACTGTTTTATTATCAGCACTAAAAAACAGCAAGACATACCATATGGAAGCAATGTCTGCATTCGCCCACTATGATGGGACAGTCGTCGCCAGGGAACTTGCACTTGCTACATGTGCCTTCGAAGTTGACTCGACAGATACCGCACGTGTCGTCTGATTCCTCGGGCAGATCCCACTTCCACGTCGCCACGGCTCGGAAGGAGTTGACCGTGACCTTCATCGTTGGAGTTGGACGTGAAGTGTTTGTTGGTGTTGGTGTTGTTGTCGAGGTATACAGTCTTGTCTCGTCGATGTTTATGTCTTGCCCTAACGGGTAGGGAGGTTCGTCCCGTCTCCGGCGCAACGGCAGCCCCTCTTTTCGCGGCAAGCAACTTTGAGCTCAGTTCATGCCAGTGAGAGAGCAGTATCCGGATACCAGTATCTCATGAGATCGCACTCCAGTAAGCGGAAGTATCAGCATTTTCCGCATGTTGCAGGCATTCTGGTACCAGTGAGAGATACACATTCGACGAACCTTAGCATGAACCCGAGCGTTGTCGCATGTGTTTGTTTTGTTGGAAGGAAAGACACGATAAGCAGATTTATAACGATAATTCTTTTACATCATTTACATGCAGCCGAACAGTCTACTTTCCACGACATCCCCTTCCAAAATTGCCGCCCCCCGTAATGTAATGGGACCATTCGGCATGTGCTGTTGTACGTATGCTTCCTGCCCGAGCGTAGCGCCAACTTGGAACTACATACATACATACATACATACATACATACATACATACATACATACATACATACATACATACATACATGTACTGTATTGGTACAATTCACAAACTTTGGCATGCACCGAGGGAGCAGCTTGGAAGCTCGAGCTGTTGCTGCTGCTCTGCTATTTTGCTGCGGTTTTGGTTTTGGACAGACACGATAAGCACATCGGTAAGCACGAGGTGACACAGGACTGTAGATCAGTACCAAGTATCCAGACCAGCTCTCTTCCCCTCTTTCACCAACACCTTCCTCATACCAACACTCCTCCTCCTCAAGCCTCCCCAGTCCAACCTCATCCAACCCTGGAATCACGACATTGACAAGCTAACGCAGACTCCACAATCACGACCAACCCCATCCACAAGATAGGACAACACCCACCTCAACTCCTTCTCAATGGCAACCATAGCCTTCCTCCGCCGTCCGGCCCTCACGACCACCACCAAACGATTCACCCTCACCCCATTCACAATGTCTCGCGCCCAAAGCACCCTCCGATCCTACCTCGTCAGCCCATCCGAGCTATCCACAGCCCTCAAAGCCAACTCGCCCTCCAAACTCTCCACCTCCCCGCGAACAGTCCCAATCTGCGGCTCCTGGTTCCTGCCCAACGACCCGGAGAAGCGCACCGGCCAGCAAGTCTTCAAAGCCGGCCACATCCCCACCGCGCGCTTCTTCGACCTCGACAAAGTCGCAGACACCTCTTCTTCGTACCCGCACATGCTGCCTTCGGCCGAGGTCTTCCGGGATGCCATGAGTGATTTGGGTGTGAAGAAGGACGATGTGTTGGTTGTCTATGATACTGCTGAGTTGGGGATCTTTTCCGCGCCTCGTGTGGCTTGGACGCTGCGGGTTTTTGGGCATCCGGCAGTGCACTTGCTGAACAATTACAAGCTTTGGGTTGAACAGGGGTACGAGGTCGAGAAGGGAGAGCAGGCGCCTGTTGAGAGGACTGAATACCCACTGCCGCAACTGGACACGAGCAAAGTAGTCGATTTCAAGGAAGTGAGAGAACTCGCACTCGACTGTAACAAAGAAGGCCGCGAGGAAGTTCAGATCTTGGACGCCAGATCAGAGGGAAGATGGAAGGGCATCGACCCGGAGCCTCGCCCTGGCCTTTCAAGCGGCCACATCCCAACTTCCCAACCAGTACCCGTCCCAGAACTCCTGGACCCGCAGACCAAGACTTTCCTCTCGCCAGAGAAGCTGAGGGAGGTCTTCAAGAAGCGTGGCGTCGATCCTGAGAAGCCTATTATCTCGAGCTGCGGAACTGGTGTCACGGCGACTATCATCGATGCCGCGTTGACTGAGGCAGGGTATGGTGATGGTGTTAGGAGGATCTATGATGGGAGCTGGACTGAGTGGGCGCAGAGAGTCAAGCCGGCTGACAATCTTATTCACAAGGGCGAGTGATCGACCGTTGTTCTGTGTGTATCAACAATTTCGCGGCGAGAAATGATATGATTACGATTATAACGAAGCGCGGGCGCCATCAGATACCATCGATATTGTTTTATCACTTCCGTTCAACATATTGACACTTCTTTTTGAGACGCTGTACTGTAAGCAGTAGTGTCTGCCGTATCCATTTATGCCAACAAGGCTTGCCAAAATGGGTATCTCACTGGTGCCAGAACGAACACAACACACGAAAGATGCCGATACTTCCGGGAGCAGGAATACGAATACAGTACAATGAAGCCGCCTAAGCCAGCGCAGGTTGCAGCAAGTGCTCAGCACCGAAGCAAGAATAAGAATAAGAATGCGAAGGGTGCAGCAAGTACATGTACTCAGCGCCGAAGCAGGAGCAAGGATACAAAGCCGTAAACATAAGCGAAGGTTGCAGCAAGTACTCAGCGCCGAGGCAGGAATCAGAACTCGAAGACATGAACTCCAGTGCATATTGCAGCAAGTGCTCAGTATCAGAGCGAGCTTTGGAAGAAGAGTGAACGGAGACGCAAACTCCAGCGCACATTGCTACAGTAGCTACTCAGCATTGTGGCAAGCTTCGGAAGCAGAGCGAACGGAGACGCAAACAAGTACTCAGTATTAGAGCGAGCCTCCGAAGCATAATGAACAGACGTGAAATCTATCTAGGGAGTTTCTCAAAGACGGAGGAAGACGGACTCGAGTAGCAAGATGATAGGCCTTTCCAGTAGCCCCTTGGACCTGACATCGGATAACTACGGTAGAGGTCTTACCTCTTAGAAAGAGATTGTCTGGGTGATACTCAACTACGAAGACTTGAACTCGGACAAGTACTAGCGGGTAGATACTTAGGATACTTACACTACTATTGCTAACATGACTAAGGATCAGGCGCTGAGACTATCGCTTGTATCTGGTTGTCCTATCGCCAGAGGTCGACGGTCCCGGGATAGTATTCACAGACTACGGACTACTACATCTTGTCTCTCATTGGATCGCACTTCAGTGGTTGTTCGCGGCTTCATTACTGCATACCCAGGTACTGCTATCTCACCGACATGGGGTGTGATTTGACACACGAAGGTCGCTGGTACCACCGTGAACATCAACACACTTGAACAAGAACTGAGGATTCCAGGCAGTGTAGTCATGCATATACGCTTCTCAAGTTCTCGTCAATTCATCAAACTAGGCCATCTTCGAACTTCCCCATTTCACTCTCCTTCTAACCCCCAATATCAACAGCCCTCAAGAGGCTCACAACATCAAGAACCCAACAACCCCGAACAGAACCGTCCCCAACGACACTCTAACCTTCCCAGCACCCCCTTCAAACGTTACAATCGGTCCACCACCGGACCCAATCGTTCCATTTCCACCGACAGTCCCATTCCCGTTCCTTCCAGGTCCACACCCCTCAACTCCCAATTCCCCAACGAGATCGGGGAAGAGAATAGTAGAGTTCTTATCCTTGACAATCCAAGAACAAACCGTCGCACTCCCATCCAACAGCCCCTCAATCTGCGCCTCCGTACACGTACTCCCCGGATCAAGCGTATAGCAAAACTGCAACGGCTGCTCGAACTGTTCATTCCTAAACGCCAACGTATCGTTCGGGCCGCTGGAAGAATAATTCGTCCCCTCCCCTGTCCCCTCAAGACCAGTCGAAATATCTTTGTTGAACAGCACTCGCATGAAGATTTGGTAGGCTGTTTCGGGCTGGTAGGCGGGCACCTCGTGGCCTGCTTGGTAGACGCGGGAGAAGGACAGGTTTCCGTGCTGGCGGACTTGGCCGCCTTCGTAAGTCGAGTTGGTGTGGATCGGGGAGTAGCCGGCCGAGGAGAAGGCTTCGGAGGCGGTGTGGGGGATTGCGAGGGAGACGAGTTCGCCGCCGTACCTGTTTTGAGAATGTCAGCGAGTCGTTTTTCCTTTGGTCTGGTTTTCACTCCAACATACCAATTACAAGCATAATCCCGATCGCCATAAACAAGCGCCACCTTGATCCCACTGTCCAGCAGGAAAGCCAGATCCTCGAGCCAGCCATCTCTAGGGTAGTCCCCGATACTTCTGAACGCGCTGCTGACGGTCCCAGAACTCTGCGTCCAATTCAACGGAACCCCCATCTCCCCCTGCACCCACTCTTGGTTGAGGAAACCCTCGTAAAACGACGGCGGAGTAGGCGCCGGATCCAGCGTAGCAATATCATAATAATTCCTGCCCCCGTACAAGATATACGGATTCAGCACCCAACTCCTACAAAACGACTCCGCGGCCTCGCAGATATCATTCACAGTCGCATTGATCCCGAGGGCTTCAGGATCCCCCACAGCGGCTGCTTCACGGCAGTCGATGATCTGGTCGCGGCAGGCTCCAGGATTTTCGAAAGAGGCGGTCATGTTTAGGTATTGGGATTCGTTCACGGCTTGGATGCCGTAGGTGTTGTTGTGGGCCATTGTGGGGTAGGCGGGCCATTGGACGAGGCGGTCGATGCAGCCGTTGATGATCATGAGGGTGTCGATGTGCAGGAGGGCGTTTTCGCCGTCGTCGTCGGTGAAGGTGCCATTTTCGATCTTCTGGTTCTGTTCTTCAAAATAAGCCGCGAAGGCGGGGCCGTAGCGGCCGCCCTGTGAGTGGTGGTGTTAGTAGTTGCCATGGAGGGGTGTTTTTGGACATGGTAGTGACTTACGTATGATTCTGTTGCGATTGAGATGCGAGAGTCGTTGGGGTGGTAAGCTGGGAATTCTTGTGTGAATGTCTGGAGGAAGTGCCAGGCTGCTTTGGCAGCGTTGACCGATCCTAGAGCTGTCTGATTGCCGTCTTGACTCGGGTATGTACCGAGCAAGAAGGTGGTGTTCTGCTCGGGAATCGGGGAGGTTTCGTCCAGGATCTCGACGTCGCCCGTGACGAGGTTATTCGTGATGTTCCGGAGCGTGTCGTAAGACAGGCCCACTTGCACGGGCTGGTCAAGGAACAGCATATTGACCTCGTTGTTCCACGAGTACTCGCTCAGGTATGTCGAGTTGGAGTCGGAGTGGACGTAGCAGGGGCCGTTCTCGACGAAGAGGCCGAGCATGGAGGAGCTGCCGGGGCCGCCGTTCATCCAGATGGTTAGGGGGGCGTTTTCGGGGTTTTTGCGGGCTTCGAAGAACCTGCGAGTATGCTTGTTAGTGAGAGTCGATACTGAAGGATGAGCGTGTTCATGTACCAGAAGAATGTACTGATGTTGTAGTCTTGCTCCTCGCCCAGATCGTCAAGACTGCCCGGTGGGAGATGGACATAGCCAGTGTAGCTGCGGACTCCCTCTGTGGTCTCGCAGAGGTCATTCTGTTGCGGTCAGTTCTTGTTCCATGCTCCCAAGTTACAACATCAGACCAACCTCTTTCCAACTCAGCCGGACACCATCTCCAAACTTCGACTCTATCTCAGTGACGCCCTCTGGAGTTGGCGGGAACTGGGCGTAGCTGATGCCTGCCAATGCCAGTAAGGATACCGCGTTAGAAACTCTCATCTTCGCTGTCGTGGACGGACGAAGTGGAAATATGAAGCAAGTAAAACAGAAGTAAAGGAAAGGCAGAGCCGAGCGTGTTTTGTATGAGGAAACCGCATTGGAGTCTTACAAACCTTCCCAATGGTTATCTGCGGAGTAAACATGCAGTCTTGTGTCATTGTCAACGTTCAAAGCTGTACCGCGTGCAAGCGAGCCAGTGCCTGTCGATCTCGCGAATGCAGTGTAACCTACGAGATGCGAAGCGTACTTTGATCAACGGCAAACGGCAGGTCGTGATAGTGGTGATGGTATAGCCAAGAAGGCTAAGTCTTACTGTATCGGGCAGGTGGGCGAGCTTGAGGCGACCCCGCATCCTTGTCTCAATGGAAAAAGCATGACCGCATGCATTTTGGTAACCTTAAACTGCCTACTGTACAGAGTCAGAATGTAAGCCAAGAGATCCCATTGCCGGTGAGTGTTCCCCGGCAAGTGCTGATTTCCTTCAGCCGTCCTCATCCATACCGAGATGTCGCTTCCAAAGAACACGTCGAATGCCTGAATGCATCCTGCAAGTGTCTGATCTATCAGTCCTCTAGTCGAAACAATCCATGATGAAAGTCCCAAAGCATACTCTGCTCTCTCTCCCGCCGATTGATGTGGACGCTCTTGCTCGCGTACTGGGGTCCTTTTAGCCGCCCGTTGATAGCAGCAAGCCATGAACTCCCAGTATGCGATAGCCACTAACGCATGCATGCGTCAACAACTTCAAGCATCATCCTTATCCTCCACCACCATCTTCGCACTCTTGCGCGACTTTCCTTTGCTGCCCGGCTTCTCCAGAGGTTCATCGCGCGCCTCCTTCAGCATCGTCTGCTTCAGGTAGGATTCGATTGTCGAGCATTTGAGAGGGAAGTAGAGCTCTTTGACGCGCACGCCGCTTAGTGCTTTGAGACCGGGCAGTTCGTGCACCTGCACTGCGAATTTGCGGGGTCCGAAGAAGTCGGTGTCGACAGCCTCGATCTCCAAGCGGCGCAGGTGCTTGACGTCCTTCAAGAGTTCGAATGCTCTGGCCGCAGACTTGATGCCCGTGCCGTCGGTGTAGCGGAAAGAGATGTTGGTGAAGTAAGGGCGGCGTCTCGCACCGCAGTGCTTGAGCATGGTGTAGAGTTCGAGCAGGGTGGCCGCGTGGAAGTGGTTGACGTCGTAAAACACGGGCATCGCCTCTTCAAAGATTTGCTTGTTGACGAAGAGCATAGCCATGAGCTCAGCGGTTCTCTCGGTTGCTGACGGCCACTTCTTGCGCATCGACCAGTGTTCCGCTCTGGTGGAATGATGGGCTGACGAGCGTGTCAAGTCTTCACGGTGCTCCCAGCAGGGACGTTTGCCGCGTTGTGAAAGTCGCAGTCCTCGGGTGGTGCTTTTGGGATGGAACTCGGCGTCGTTGTATTGAACTCCTTTGGAGTGGCAGCGAAAGAGTTCGGCGTAAATCATGACTCTGATCTCACCGGGGAGTTTGAAGAAGTAGTGAAACTCGGCGAGCTCGTATCCAAGGGTTCGACGCAGGAATCGTCGCGCACCAGCGGGGGTGGACGAATAACCTCCCTTGTCGGTGTCCCTGTGCACTTCCAAGGGAACGCTGATGCGCTCGATCTGGACTGTCTTCTGGAATGCAAGGTTGTGGAAAGCAGTCCTTGCCTTGAACGACACGTCGCAGTTTTGGAGGCCGTGTATGTACAGCTCTTCGAGCGCCAACTTCCGATAGGATCCGAAGGTGAGGATCATCCAATCAGAGACCTCCTCGTCCGAGACGTAGTTGCGGTCTTGCCTCTTTCTGCAGACCCACGCCATGACCATGATCTCGGCAATGGAGAATGTCGGAGCGTGACTGTTCAACGAGGCGTAGGGCGCGACCGCAGCCCTGACCTTTGCTTTCATAGTGATGGTAGCCATGGTCGTGTTAGGCGGGTTTGAACTCATGTTGAGTCGGTGTGGCGCGGCCTAGGTTGGGATTTCGCGGTAGGCAGGGGGTTGTTTGACACCGTACAGTGCGGTAACCTATGCGACCGTGTCTGCGTAGCAGGTAGTGTTGCTGGATGCAGTTGTTTGCAGGAAGTAGTGGTTGGGATGGGTAATGGGTGGTTGTGTAATAGGTGGTTGTGTGTTTGCGAAAAGAGGCGTGCTGATGTAGTAATTAGAACAAAGTACTAAGCACATGCTAGTTTTGATTCAACGAGGTCAGGTGCACGTAGTTAACATGTGATTTGTAAGGCGTCTGTTAAATGTGAGCTCGTGAAATGATGTTGTGACTAGAGAGGAGGCATAGTTGTTAAAGCGAGTTCCTTCAGCGGCGTCAAGCTCGTGACAGAACTCACAAAAGATTGTTGTACAGTTACTTCAGACGTATTAACACAGAACACATCGGTCTCCAGCGCTCCTGATGCATTGCTTTTCCAACCCTATGAATCCTTGTCCATCTTGCCACCAGTAAGCGCCTCAGCAATCCTCTGGATCCTGTCCTGGTTGATTGAGATGTAACCGCCGGTGTTTTGAATTGCCCTCTCACTGCGAGCACGGTTCACGCTGTTAAGCATGTTTTGCACGCTCAGCGGCTTGCCCTCGGCCCAGATGCTGGCGCCTTCCTCTCCATGACCAACGCCGAATGTGAACGGATTCTCGTTCGTACCGAAGGTCTCTTCGATAGCTGCATCGAGATGCTGTGGTGTGACGATGAATTTGCGCGCGTGGGTGTAGAGAGTGTGGACAGAGTCGAGGCGGTCGGCCGAGCGAGAAGCCTCGAAATGTGCCTGGCGCTCGCGTTTGGCGGCCAGACGGACTTCCCGTGAAGGATCGGGAACACGCCCGTGGAAGAGAGCGTCAAGATCAAGGCCGTTGGATGGTGCAGTCAAGCGCTCGTCTTCGCGTTCGGGGCGAGCGATCAACTCTTCGTGCTCCTGGTACTTCTTCGCCTGTGTCGTTTCCAGTCTCCGCTTGGTCCTCAATTGCCGGGTCTTGAGTTCCTGCACACCCTCCCTCAGGTTACGCTTTCGCTGTTCCGCCATCTTGATCTTCCATGCCTCTCTGCTGCCCCTCTCAACATCGGAGTGTCTTTGAGCGGTCTTGGTCGTCTTGCTGAGAACCTCCTCGTTGCTCAGATCCTTGGCGCCCTTTCCGGCGAAGACATTGCGAGGAATGGGGAGAACACCCTTCATCCACTTTCTCTGAGGAGTGGTTTGTTGCGGTGGCTCGGGGAAGTCGATGTAGCGAGGGTGTTCAGGGCCGACTGCTGCGCGCGCTGCGCTGGTGGTGAAAGTGCGCTGGCAGCATGATGCAGAGTTCCAAGCGCGCAGGGGCGTCGATAGGGCGGTCCGTGAAGGCATTGCTGGATGTGTGTAGCGACTGGCGATAGTCCTCCAATATGCCTTTCTCTCTCTCTCTCTCTCTCTCCCGGTCGAGGCTTGGAGTCCGCGATTGCTTTGCGGCGCGCGGGAGTGCACAGACGCTGCGGCGAGAAGTGAGAAGCCCTGCCAAGATTTTGCCTGAACATCCAAAAGAAATCTTCCCCAGCCGCGGCTTACAGATCTTCGCCCTCTTTCCCAAGGGACTTCAGGCAACTTTTGCCTTTCTTCTTCACCACCACCACCACTTTCAAATCCCTTTTCCTCCCATCACAGCATTCGCCATGGGTACCGGAAAGAAGGAAGCCACCCGTCGCGTGCGACAGGGCAAGGACGGCAAAGATGGCATGGGAAACATCAAGGTCAAGGGCGAGAACTTCTACCGCACCGGAGCGCGCGTAAAGCAGCTCAACATCTGGAAGGAGGGCAGAGCTGAGCACAACGCTGCCGGTGAAGTCACCAAGGCCGCCAGCTACCAGAGCAAGGAGACCCCTGTCGCCCGCATCGAGCCGAACAGGAAATGGTTCACCAACACTCGTGTGATCAGTCAGGATGCCTTGGCCAAGTTCCGAGGAGCCGTTGAGGAGCAGAAGAAGGATCCCTACTCGTTCCTCATCAAGCAAAACAAGCTGCCTATGAGCTTGATCAACGACAACAAGGGCAAGGAGCGGGTCGACGGTCTTCTGCAGCATGCTGCTAAGATCAAGATCGAGGGCGAAAAGTTCGGCGACACATTCGGGCCCAACGCCCAGCGCAAGAGGCCCAAGTTGGCCGTCAGCTCGATCGAGGACCTGGCCGCCTCCACCGACGGCGACCTTCACACATACGACGAGAAGAGAAAAGAAGCTGCTATGCTGTCCGGCCAGACATTAGACGAAGAGCCCGAAAACGACCAGGCCTACTTCATCCCCGATGCTGGCATGCTCACAAGCGCAAGAGAGGCCATCTTCACAAAGGGACAATCGAAGCGTATCTGGAACGAACTGTACAAGGTCATCGACTCCTCAGATGTGGTCATCCACGTCCTTGACGCAAGAGATCCTCTAGGCACCCGCTGCCGAAGTATCGAAAAGTACATCCGGGAAGAGGCTCCTCACAAGCACTTGTTGTTCTTGCTCAACAAGTGTGACCTGGTGCCCACAAACGTTGCGGTATGTTCCAATCCCCTCTCTCATTCTACTTATTTCCCCTCCTTCCCTTCCACTTCCGTGCAACATGCACGTCTTGCCACAGCTTTTGTCAGGGTACCATGCCAGCGCCGCTTTAGGCCACCTTTAAATGGTTGGAATCTGTTACAGCAGTGGCAGATCAATATCTCGCCCGCCCAGATCAGGTAGCGTTTTGTTGCCTGGTCGCCTTAGGGTTGAGAGCCTGTCTCTGTTTTGAGTAGCGATCTTGAGCCTGCGTTCTGCGCGGGCCAACGTGAAGGACTGCTTAGTCTTGAGACAAACATCTTTTCCTTTCTTCTTTCGCATCACCGTGTTGCACACAATTGTCACGCACTCTATGTCGAAATCTTTACTGACTTTGACATAGGCTCGCTGGGTCAAGCTTCTCTCCCGCGAATACCCTACCCTTGCCTTCCACGCCTCCATCACAAACTCCTTCGGCAAGGGTTCCCTCATTTCTCTCCTCCGTCAATTCTCCGCCCTTCACTCCGCCCGCAAACAGATCTCGGTCGGCTTCATCGGCTACCCCAACACGGGCAAATCCTCGATCATCAACACTCTCCGCAACAAGAAGGTCTGCACAGTTGCTCCCATCCCCGGTGAGACCAAGGTGTGGCAATACATCACCCTGATGAAGCGCATCTACCTCATCGACTGCCCCGGTTGCGTGCCTCCCAGCATGACCGACACGCCCGAAGACATCCTGCTCCGTGGTGTGGTGCGCACAGAGAACGTCGAGCACCCTGCACAATACATCCCCGCCGTGCTCAAGCGCTGCGCGACCCGTCACCTTGAGCGCACATATGACATCAAGGGCTGGGAAGAGAAGCCCACATCCACAGCGGAAGAAGAAGAGGAGCGACCGACCAAGACCGACAAGGTCCGCGTCGACGAGTCCATCCGCTTCCTCGAACTTATCGCCCGCAAGAGCGGCAGGCTCATCAAGGGTGGTGAGGCTGACATCGACGGCATCGCCAAGCTGGTCCTCAACGACTTCCTGCGCGGCAAGATCCCTTGGTACGTGCCTCCGCCCAAGACTGAGGGTGCCGAGGCAGAGGAAGAGGAGAAGGCGGCCAAGGCCAAGGGTCGTGATGCCAAGCTTGGCCTGACCGGCAAGAAGAGGAAGGCCGAGGGGGAGGCCGACGCCGAAGAGGGCGATGATGCAGACTCCGCCAGCGGTGATGAGGAGTTCGCCGGCTTCGACGAGGACGAGGGCGAGGGTGGCGTCAGTCTTGTCGTCGACGAGGAGAGCGGCAAGAACTAGGCCAAGGCTTGAGGATGTTGATCAGTAAATGTAGACCTACTATGATACCCCGGATATGAATGTTCTTTTCTAATGCGAACTCAGAAAAGCATCCTGCCCGTCATCTCGTGTCGTCCCATCTTGTAATGAGTCCAAGCGGGTGCGAGCTTCGTTGACGCCGTCAGTCTCCAGGGTATTGGTGCTTAGGTAGGTAGGTAGCATCTTACATCATGACCGGCCGCAAGCAAACTGGAGTCATGTCACGAAAGTCAAGTCAACCCAGTACGGGTCAAGTCGAGGGAGTCACAGTGAAAGAGGAGACCTGATGGGACAATGTGTGAAGTGCGAGAATAGGTTTCAGTACAGAGTTCTACGAAACAAAACAAAACAAAACAAAAAGCAGAAGTCAAAACAAAAACCACCAAAGCAAAACCGCAGAACGCAACAACCAAGCAAGGGAGACAAACCCCAAACCCCAAACAGAAAACAGAAAACCAGACAGAAGAAAACCGCTTCACTCCAACTCCATCACATCCAAGGCTCAAGCCTTGAAACCGCCAACCATCGAACCGCCTACTCGACGTTGACGTAAAGGCCAATGGGGCAAGGGTTGAAGTCCTGGAAGTAGTTGAAGCAGGTGTCGTCAACGGGCTTCATCTCGATGGCGACGGTCTGGCCGGCGCGGCAAGGGGCGTCGTGGATGTGGTACGAGTTGCCGGCAGACATCTTCATGGTGGCGAGCACCTCGTGGGTCTTGGGCTTGGTCTCGTAAGAGGTGCCCTGGACGCAGGCGGACTCCAGGATGCTGAACTCGACCTCGCCGGAGCCGGTCATCGAGAAGGCGGAGGTCTCAAGCTGGGACTGCTCCGGGAAGAGGAAGTCGAGCGAGCAAGTCTTGCCGGCGTTGGAGGCGGGGATGTCGAAGTTGAAGATGCTGCTGACAGAGCCGGAGGCGGTGCCATTGAGCGAGGTGTGGTAGCTCTTCTTGGGCTCGGCGGAGTCGACGGGGATGATCAGGTGAGGGAACTGGGATGGGAGTGTTAGCGGGCATGTCATGGAGGGTGAGGGCAGGGGAAGACATACCTCGAAGCCCTCGGAGAGGTAGCCAGGGCACTTGTTGTCAGTTTCCTCGTGGTGCTCCTCGTGGTGCTCCTCGTGGTGCTCCTCGTCGTGGTCCTCGTCCTCGTACTTGTCCTCGTGTTTCTGCTTGCACGAGCAAGGCTTGTCGTCCTCGTGCTTGCATGAGCAAGGCTTGTCAGTCGGGCCGGCCTGGATGCAGGTGCTGGTAGCAAGGGTCTTGGTGTAAGGCTTCTCGACGACCTTCTCGACGACCTTGGTCTTGGTCTTGGTCTCGAACTTGGTGAAAGGCTTGTCGACAGTCTTGGTCTCGAACTTGGTGTAGGGCTTGTCGACAGTCTTGGTCTCGACCTTGGTGTATGGCTTCTCGACAGTCTTGGTGTATGGCTTCTCGGCGTTGGTGGTCTTGGCCTTGGTGCAGACGCTCGACGACGGCTTGCTGGTGGTGTAGACGGGAGGCGGGGCGCTGGCGGTCTTGCCCTTGGTACAGACGCTCGACGAGGCGAGCTCGGTCGTAATGAAAATTGACGGCGATTCCATGGACTCGGTGTGGTACTTGTGCTCCATCTCGGGCTTCATGGAAGGGCAGTTGCCGGACTCCGAGACGAGCTCGAGGTAGACCTCAACGCAAGCATCCTGGCCCTCGACAGGCTTCGAGTAGAGGTTCCAGCCGCCGTGGTCACCGGTGGGGCAGGTGTAGAAGGTGGTCGACTCGCCGTGGGCAAGGTTGTGGTGTTGGATGGTGAAGCCAGCATCGGCTTTGGCGCCTTCGTCGCATTGCTACTGCGTGGTGGGAGGGGTCAGGATGCAGCCGCGGTTCTTGTTGTCGTAGATGTCTGGATGGAGTGTCAGTGGATGTGTTGCGGAAGCTTGGAAGAGGATGGGAACGTACGGCCGGTGGAGTCAATCGAGTACTTGGCCTTCGGGATGGGAAGGTTGGTCTGGTTGATGCGGTTCTGTCCATCGACGAGCTGGCCAACCATGCCACCGGGGCCAGGGGCTGGGGCACCGTAGGCGGTGAGGGAGAACTCGCTGTGTTGGGTCAGCATGTTGGTCTTGGAAGAGGGGAGTGTGGAAGTTGGCTCACCAGAGGTGGTTGTTGGGCATGGCGTTGATCTGGGCCGCGGCGGCAGCCAGGGCGAGCATGTTGTAGTTCGACTTCATGTTCGCGTTGTGGGATGCTGAACAGGAGAAGGGTGGTGTGGGAGGTTGGTTAGTGGTGGTGGTCGGTTGGAAAAGTGTGGATAAGATGCAAGTTGAAGATGCTTGGATGGGATGGGATGGTGAGAGAAGAAGAAAGCAAAAGAGAGGGAAGAGAGAAATAGATATAGAGACGCTGTCTTGGCACGGTTGCCGCTGGTGATAGTCGTACGACAACTGTTGCCTGGGAATCAACTGTTGAGGTTGCGTTGAGGAAGGCATTGAGGTACTGGTGAGGAAGGCATTGGGGTGGTGAGGCAGGTATGAGGGCAAGCTTATGGTAGGCACTCTCGGTGGAGGCAAGTGCATCGGACGACTTGGTGGTGCTGCTGACGATGGCACCAGAGCTACAGCAGTGGGAAAAACACTAGAGACAAGAGAGTATTGACACATGTTCTACTGGTTCATCAGTGGCCAGCCTGAATCATTACCTGGACTACTGCCTGTTGTACTGAAGTACAGCAGTATGGAGTGCTTGCTCTTGTGCCCCAAGCTCAAAGCTGGCAAGGACTGACGATCGAACAGCAACAACGGACTGAGGTTTGAGCTAAATGAACGGAAAGGTCGCCGCGACCTCTACGCGACTGCAGGCCAACGACCTCATGCAACTCTCAGGGTGATGAGAACACTGTGATATCGCTTGTGTGTAGCTTGAACAGGTGCTTCGATGTACAGTAGATAGTATAGTTCGGTATATGCACATCTGATGTCTCATCACATGAGGTCGAGATTTGGGCTGAGGTTGGGCAGCAATGCGGCATTTTGGAAGGATGATGATCTCGGCCATTTGGGAGATGGAAAGAACGATTGTGACCCCCAGCCGTCAGCATTTGCTTGTCCTCAAAATCAGCACAACGGAATCTGATCAGTAGGTGATTGATGAGAAAGGGAATTGTTATTGCAGATATTTACACGTCATTACTATCGATCATACAGGTACAAAGGAACTGTGCCGCCGAAATTGTAGTCATCTCCCGAGTCTTTCTCGCGCGACGAATAGGCAGCTGGTGGTCGACTCATTCCCAAATCCTTCCTCAAAGGATATTCTGAGCCGTCCGAGTTGGGCGAGGTGCTTCTGTGGAGCGTGCTGTTTGACGGAGACTCGTTCATCTCGATCTCAATCTCGCTCATGGTGGCACGGTTGCCAAATTTGCTTATTGAAGTCGGTGTCAAGAGGGCCGAAGGGCGGCGTTGTGAAGTAGGTAACGAAGGGACCTCGTCGTTCAGCCTTGCGGTCGTGCGGCGAGAGTCGCGGGCGCTGCCTGTGTGCGAGCGGCCGCTGGAGTATGCTCGTATGGGGTTTGCCAAATATTTTCGGAAGAAGACGCGCAAGGCTGGCGCGCTGGCGCAGATGAGTGACAGCTGCAACTCAAGCTGGGCCCATATCAACACGTCGAATCCGGCGTAGGTGAGGTCGTAGGTGGTGGTATGGGCGAGGCGGTCGAAGTAGTATGTTCTGACCGCGCCCGCGGCAACGACGATTAAGCCAAGGGAGAAGATGATGTTGAGAGCGAATTTCTGCCGTTTAGATACGTCGAAATGTCGCAGCATCAGACAGGGCAGCACAACGGCGTATGCGTCGCTGACCACGCTCAGTGTTCCAGATATGAGATTCTCGTATCTCGCGTTGACGCAGGAATATTTCTTGCGGTAGTTTGGGTTGGCGGACTCCCAATTTGCCTCGGTGGGGTTGCACGAGAACACGAGCGTGAGAATGAAGCCAATGGTCCAGGCAGCCGTGAAGGCAAGTGCTGCATAAATGCAGTATAGCCAAAGCTTGTTGAACGTCCCCTTCTGGAGCCGTCGATAGAAGAGGAGGATCGAGCATTTGCAGCAGCCAGTTGCGATGAGAAAGGTGACCTGTGCAGCCCAAGCACACATGGAAAGGCGTGAGTACAGCATGGGCGGAACGTCCCAGGCGTGAGTACCATTGCCATACCTCTCAGTGCTGAGAATGCCGATGGCAGTAAATACGATTGATCCCAGCCATGCAGGGAAAAGAAAGGCCTGTGAGGATGTTAGAATTGTTGTACGGACTTGGGCCAGAGGCTTGGAGGTACGCACATCGTCAAGACCCATAGGTCCTGCTTGCCCTCTGGCTCTCAACCACAGCCTCGTGAGGACGGTGATTGTGCTCGCTGCTTGAAGGATGCCAGAATATAATGGCATCCATGATCTTCGAACCGGGTCATCGTAGTTGGGTGTCGGCCATGATAGAAGGACCGACAAAGGAATGTTTTGGATGTTGCCGGACATGGCTGCGAACGGTGCGGGCCGAGTTAGAGGTCGAGAGAATCGGTGGTGGTGGCGATGGACGTGCAGAGGGCGAGGCACGCTGTAATTATATCGGATCCCAGGGACGTCGAGACCAGCTGCATGAGATCTTCAATGGCCCTGTGAACCGCAGGAGGGTAGTTGAAAGTGAAAGGAAGCCGCAGCGAGCTGCCAACACACAAAGTGAAAGATGCAGAGATGCAGGCGAGTGAGACATGAAGAGCCTAAACGGAGTTGTTTCCTCAGAGCCTGGAACTCAGCTTCCTGCAGATGACATGAAGCATAGAAAGATCAGCACGACGGCACGGTCCAAAGCATCCGGAGGATTCGATACTCTCACCTAAACAGGTAGGCTTCAAGGTATCGTGTGCCCGGCTTGGGCATTACGAATGCAGATCGAACCAGAACAGCGATGGACATAACAACGGTAACGCTATCCAGATTTCTGACGTGACGAAGGTCGCGCAAGCACTCAATATCGCTACCAAAGGCATTTGCCGGCTTGGGTCGCAATACGCTATATGACCGTTTGAACGATCAAATGGATGGTACAACGGCTCATAGTACAAGCGTTAGCATTGATGCCGGCGTTGATTGACTTCACAGCCGCAAGCCGCCCCCATCCCCTCGTCTGTGAGCACGCACGGAAGTCGCACGACGCTAGCTCGGGTGAAGTTCCGGATGAGCTGGGAAGGTTACCAGAAAGAGCAAGAGGAGGGACCACATCAGCCGATGTGATTGGGCTCTTTCGGATTTAAGCAGTGCTTTAGCCTTAGGGTATTGTCGCGCTAATCGTGCGTTGTCATTTACTGACGGATTAGGGGATGCTGGCTATCGGAGAAAGGCAGAAAGGATGGAAGGAATGGTGGAGGAGGTTGGGTAGCAAGAGAAGAGCAGAGAAGCGGAGAGGAGAGAGTCTCGGCCCGAGTACCAAGCTTCCCCTTCAATGGGTCGGCTAGTCTTTATACAGATTAACTTCGTCCCGCTCACTCGGTCGGACCCACTAGAGCAGAGTTTAAAGAGCAAACGAGAGTTTAAAGAGCAAGGGAGTGTTTCCGGGGAGAAACAGACTACCTACCTCAGTTCATGCTAAAGTATGTCGATTCATCGGTGCTATCAGCTACTTTCATTTGTCAATTTACGCTCAATGACAGTGAGAGAGTAGTATCCAGACACTGGTATTTCACTGGATCGCACGTCAGTAGGCGGTAATATCAGCGTCTCTCGTATCCTGTAAACATGCTAATACTAGTGAGATACTCGTTCAGCCAACTTTAGCGTGAACGGAGGAAGCATATTCGCAGCGGTTCCTGGACGCCACAAAAAGCGGGCAAAATCATGAGGGAGCGCAACACCAAACCCTTGTGAAATGACATCAATCTCTTTAGGCTGCGAACGCAGGACCTTGTATGGGTTTGGGATGTCATATGAATTTCGAATACGAGTTGCAGTAGAGCCTTGGTTGCGTTGTGAGTGTGAGACAATCGAAAGATGGTACCCACTAGGTAGCCTGCGCAGCTCAGCCTTGGCCGCTGCAGTGTTTCTGGCCTTCAAGAACTTGGCAGACGAATTGTGGTCCAGAATCGAGATGCCTCTTCCCTGGAAGGCGACGCCGTTGTGAATTGTGACGGGGCTAAGCATACGCCATGGCGCAGTCGCGTCACGTCTGCAAGTCTTGTTTACCAATTTGGATGATTTGATGTACAGTAGTCCCTGATGGCGCGTGATTGACGCTGCTCCTACTAGCCGTTCAAATCATAAACCCGGACTAGTTCCAATGAAATGTACCAGGTCTGCCCGGATTGCTTCCTCTCATGTTCCTTCCTTCTCGTTGATCTCTGTGGCCACCGTTCCCCTGATGCCGACATGTACTTCCCACAGCAAGCATATCTCACCCCTCCTTCTTAGACTTCAATACCGCGAGTTCGTCTCGCAGCACGTCCATCACGAAAGCATCTTTCTTCCTCTCACGCCTCACTGCCTCGTCGACGCTAGCTTGCCAGCATCGGCTGACGGTTTCCGAGCCCTGGCGGAATGCGTCCATCCGCCACTTGGCAGCCTCAGCCTTGTAGGCTTCTACTTGCTGCAACAGGACTACTCTCTCGTCGATCACACCATTCAAGTGTGCAAAGGGCAGTGACCGCATGCCCTCCTGCACCCCGTTCTGATATGTCTGGGCGTAGCCTGACTCGTGATCTCGCACTTTCGCCGTGAGGTCAGCTACCTGTAGCTTCAATACTTTGTCGCCCTCACACCTTTTGAAGTGGAGGTCTCGGGCTTGGCGTTCGAGTGTCACACTGTTCCTGCGTGCGGCTTCGAGCTGGCGACGACTTTCACCGAGCTCCCCTCGCAGCTTGTCGCGGTCCAAGGCGATCTCGCGCGTGGAGCTCTCAGAATCTCGCAGCTTGTTACGCTCGAGGGTAATCTCACTCTCAAGACGTTGTGACTTTTCGCGCTCGGAGGTGATCGTACCCTCGAGTCTTAGTGAATTGCCGCGCTGGAGCTCGACCTCATTCTCAAGACTATGTGCCTTGTCGCGCTCGAGGCCGACCTCTTTCTCAAGACTTTGTGATTTTTCGCGCTCGGAGGTGATCGTACTCTCAAGTCTTCGTGAATGTCCGCGCTCCATGTCAACCGCATTCTCAAGCCTTTGTATGGCGATAAGATCGTTCTCAAGATTTTGCACGTGTTTGCGCTCGCGTTCCATCGCACGTTCAAGCCTCTGCACGCTGTCATCCACGAGAGCTATGTTGTCATTCCGAAGAGCGATCTCATTGTCAAGTCTTAAAAATTTCTCACGAGTGGCGGTGTGCTTGAATTGGGCGCTCTCGAGTCTTCGCAACCTCTCGATTTCATGCATGGAGATTTCGAGCTGTACGACTTTTTTGATCCAGGGTATTTTGTCTGGAAGTGACGACGCGCTTGGCGCGGTACTCTCATTGGGAGTCTCTTCAATTGCTGGCTCCGATACGCCAGGAACGTCGTTATGAGGCTCACCCTCGCCAGAGACAGACGTTGGGCTCGGCGCGAGGCTTTCGTTGGCAGTGTCCGAAGCTGCTGGCTCTAGGCTGACAGGCACGTCGTTGGGAGGCTCTTGCTCACCATGAAGAGAAGACGGACCCAGCGCTGGCCTCTCGCTGCTATCGCCTTGAGCTACTGACGTTGGGTCGGCAAGTACGTTCTTGTGAGGTTTCTCATCGCCAGAGTGTGTGCCGTCCGATCCATTACCCTCCTGGGCTGAGACGAAGCTGTCTGTGCTTAGATCTGAGCCATCAAGTTCATGTTGGTCTGGCTGCTGGGCCAAGTGCTCGAGTGATGCAATCTGTTCTTCCAGCTTTGTATCCGATGCTCTGATGGCTTGCATTTCAGGTGATTCTGGTGTTGGGGCGGCCATACCAGTGGTCTGATTTGCAACCGTGCCGTTGGTAGCGAATTGTTTCAAGCTTTCTCTATAGTAAGACTGGATCAAGAGAGGGTTGGTTGAATCAGAGAGAGTTGTCGCGTACTGTGTGTTTGACGTTCTTTGATGCTAAGTGTTTTGAGTCCTCTTAGGTTTTGCGCTGCAAGAGATTTATGTAGGTATTTGTGTGTTGACCGCAGTGAAAGCGCCTGCGACGGGCGGTTGACCTCATCATTCAAATGAGCAAACAGCGGCATCAGTGACTTGCCTTACCTACTATGAATGTGGTGAACGGAGGAGGCGCAAACGCATTGACGACGGTCTACATCTAAGTCCATCGACTGCGTGGTTCCGAAGCATTCGAGAGATGCTTGCAAGGATTTGGAGCCATTGAAATATCTTTCCATGGTGATGGTCCGCCCGACAAAAGAGAAGAGTGATGGTAGAAGCGGACAGCCCTGGTGTTTGAGATGAGATGAGATGAAATATGAAGGACGAAGGACGAAGGAATAACCTTGGAAGCTTCCAAAATCCAAAACATCTCCACACACACACTCCGAGGTGGGAGCATCCAAGGATCCGCGCATCGACATCGACATCGACATCTGCCTGAGGGCGTCGCAAACCAAACAACAACAACAAAACATTAACCACGATCCTACTTCACGTTTTCCTTTCTTCTAAGCAAACCCACACATATCCCAACACATGCATTATGGCCACTCCAACTCGGCTACCATCCACGCGCCGTCCGCCAGGAGCGGCGGCAGGTCGCAGTAGACCAACATCAATGATCGAGGTACCACTCGCTTCTCCCAGGCATAATTCATGAATCCTCGCGCTGAACATTCGACAGCCCGGATTCTCTGGCCTTCCCACACCGACCAAAGCCGAACCTCCAAGGTCGAAACGGATGAGCCTGCTGCCCCAATTCTCCAGGACCGGCTCTGCAGAACACAAGAAGGAGGCCGATATCGTAGAAAGGGAGAATCGAGACCCAGACATAACGCAAAACGATGGAACAAACGACACAACCGCGAATGATGCACGCCAGGCGGACAGAATGGCGATGCCTCCGCCAGTTTCGAAGCTTTCAAGAGGTCTTTCGACGAGGGTGCCGGCGGTGAGCCAGCTTGGGAGAGCTCCGTCAACAAGAGCACACACACGGACACAATCGGTGCAGAATATTACGACTTCCGCAAGACCGGAAGCACAACGTAGTGCGATCTCCACCCCTTCGGTCGCTCGGCCTTCAGGTGCCGAGACAGGCCTCAAGCGAACACCTTCTACTACATCCTCGTCTCAAGCTCCAAGGACAATAGGCCTTGCGCGTACAGCGAGTGTAAAGGCACCACAGCCCCAAGGCCGTGCTCGTGGTGCCAGTGTGTCTACCATTACACCCACGACCGGTCTCCGACGTACCAACAGCGTGCGACCAACACCGATCAACATACCATCAGCAAGCCAAGTGCCACCCGCACCATCGCCCACCTCACCGAGGAAAGTACCCGAGCTCAGACCCAGCGGCAAGTCACAGCTACCATCATCGTCGAGACCAACCTTCAGCACCTTTCAGCAACATTACTCGCCTGCCAAGACTGCTTTACCAAAGCCTCCTGTTCCCACATCGAAGTTCGCAAAAGCTGCACCAAATTTCGAGCAAGATGTCTCGGTTCCGTTCGATGTAGCCTTACAGCAGATTGAGCTACTTCAGCTTTCATTACTTCACGAGACTTCGGCCCAGACCACGCGCCAGTACATAGACGATGCCAAACGCAAGCTCGGCAAGAAACACGCCAAACTGCGCAAAGACTTCGAGGCCGTATGCGCTGCAGAAACAGCCCAGCAGAAAGTGGCAAACCTCAAAGCATTGCAGGCATGGTGTCCCGACCCGTCACTATTGGCAGGAAACCTGCAAACGCTTGCCAGAGTACACAAGGACGTTGTCGCAATCACACACCCGGAGAGCAGGTACACGGAACTACTGCACGTTTTCGAGGACTGGGCCGACAGCGCTGAGAAGAGGATCACGAGTCCTTCCGGTGGATTCGTCGAGCCGCTTCCAGGGCCATGGAGAGAAGCTCACGCATCCACTGCCCTGAAGATCCGGTCGCTGCAACGCGAAATGTCCGCTTTACCGCCCCTTCCAGAGCAGAATGCAGATGCTGAAGTCGACACGAGTCTGCGGGTGATACTGAGCTCGTGCCGTTCACTTGTCGATGGCATTCTGCGCGAATTGGATGTGATGGGCAAGCTGGAGAAAGAGCTGCTTGGACAGGAGAGCACGAGGATCGATGGCGCTGTGGGTGCTTTGAGCTTGACTCAGGGAAATGAGTCTGCGTGGGTGCCGGCCTGGCAGTAGACCACTTTACCAGGCAGTGGTAAACACGTGTGAGAGAGAATGATTGAGAGAGTGGGACAGAGACAGGTCGGTTATTCGTTTGCTTTCAGGATACCCAGTCGAATTTGAAATACCAATGATTTTCTTCCACCCAAGTGACCCGATCTGCGAGCTGTCAATCGTAACACTCCAGTTACTCTCGCACAACATCTTTCCACATCGCTATTCTTGATTGACAAGATCGAACATTCCGATGTCTCCTCGGCACGGGCGGGCATACTGCTCCGAGTCGGCACGTGATCGGCGTCGGCTCTTACGATAAGCAATCGAACAATCCCATCCGAACCCGAACGTCTTCACTCTCATTCTGGATTTAAAAAGGCTGAAAGATCGACAACAGACTGAAACAACCTTTCATCTCACCTACGACCAGACACAACAACCCAGAAAAACGAAGTCCAAACAATGGCCCAAAGCGTCCTGATCACCGGCTGCAGCTCAGGCATCGGCCACGCGCTCGCCCGCGAGTTCAAATCGCGCGGCTTCCGCGTCTTCGCCACAGCCAGGAAAACAGAGTCCATAACCGACCTCGCCGCCCTCGGAATCGAAACCCTCTCCCTAGAAGCAACGAGCAGCGAAAGCATCGCCGCGCTGAAAACCGAGGTAACCTCTCGCACCGGCGGAAAACTCGACTATATCATCAACAATGCCGGGAGGAACTACACCGTCCCAGCGCTGGAAGTCGAGCTCGAAGAAATCGAGGCGACCTTCGCGGTCAATGTCTTCGCCGTGATGCGCATGACGCAGGCGTTTGCGCCGCTGCTGGTCGAGGCCAAGGGGAATGTGGTGATGATTGGGTCGCTGGCGGGCGTGATGCCGTATGTGTTTGGCAGCGTGTACTGTGCTACGAAGGCTGCTTTGCATGGTTATACGGATACGCTGAGGTTGGAGTTGAAGCCTTTTGGCGTGAGGGTTGTGAATGTTGTTACGGGCGGAGTGAAGAGTCATATTGCGAGGACTGTCCGCACGCTTAAGAGCGATTCGATTTATCTGCCTGTTGAGAAGGACTTCGAGAGGAGGTTGACGCATAGTCAGTCGTTGGGGATGGAGACTGAGAAGTATGCAAAGTCGGTGGTGGAGCAGTTGACTGGGTGGAGGAAGAAGACGACGATTTGGGAAGGCTCGAAGTCGTGGCTCGTCTGGTGGCTGACGGGCTACATGCCCAGATTTGTCCTTGTAAGTCTTCGAAGACCAACACTCGATTGTTTTCACAACGATGACTGACTTTTGAAATCAGGAAACCGCCATGATGAGAATGTTCGGTCTGAACAAGCTGAGCCCGGCAGACGCCAGGCGCAAGCTGGCATGAGACGACAAATTGTGACTATTGAGCGTTGATACCCGGATAGCGTTACAGCATCTTTGTACTTTGGGGCGTGTTCTTGGCTGTGCTCTTCTCCTTCGCCGACAACTTTTGACCAAAACAATCGCTTTCGATCAGTTCAATTTCGCGGAGCTAACGTGGCTATCTACATATCAGGTAGCCTATCAGCGAATAACATGTACCTGCATGAGATCCACTTGGCTCATACCGCATCAGGCAGGTCGCGATCGGGTATCAAGATAGGGCACCGGCAGTGGAGCAAGTCAAGGTAAACTACATGTACATCATCTGATATCGCCTCGGAATGTATCACATTCAATACTCACGGCAAGAAACAGTCTATACAGAAAAGGAGAGGCTGGAACTCATACCGAAAATGACAGCACACCTCGAAGAAGACTGGACATACGTCGACCAGATTACCTTGCCAGTCGGAACAACAAGTACCGAAGAGACCTCTCACGAAAGCAACACATACACCGTAACAGCCGACCTCCTAATCCCCGGCCGTGGCGAACCCATCAAAGACGCCGGACTCGTAATCGAAGGCCAGAAGATCAAGCATGTCTGCCTCAACACCGATCTCGCCAAAACATTCAGCCATGTCAGAACAATGCACGTCAAAGTCCTCATGCCCGGCATGTGGGATTGCCACGTCCACCTAATGGGCGAACACAAAGTATCGAGCGACGCCTTCATCGACGCCTGGAAATATCCCGTCCTCGCCGGCGCCCGCTCGGCGCGAGACGTGATGCTACTCCTGGACGCGGGTTTCACTTCCGTTCGCGAAATGGCAGGCTATGGCCTTCAGCTCGATCAAGCGATCCAAGAGGGCTCGCTCGTCGGTCCTAAGATCTACTCTTCGAACTGCATCATTAGCTGCACGGGCGGGCACGCGGATTTCCACGACACGCCAATGGACTGGTGCCAGGACATGCAGAAGCACGGCGCGCCTTTCTGCGTCGCTGATGGCCCGGACGAGTGCATGAAAGCCGTCCGTCAGCAATTACGTGCAGGCGCAGATGTCATCAAAATCTGCGGCTCGGGCGGCGTAGGCAGTGAGCGCGATAACCCCATGGACCAGCAATTCACTTCTGCCGAGATGGAAGCCATGGTCGAAGTCGCGACGCAGGCCCAGCGGATCGTCGGCGCGCACTGCCACGGCAAAGCTGGTATCGATGCTGCTCTCAGAGCCGGCGTGAAAACGATCGAGCACGGAAGCTACCTCGACGACGAATTAGCCGACTTGATGATCAAGAAAGATGCGATCCTCGTCGCGACCCGCCTTATTGTCGAGAATGGGCTGAGACTAAAAGAGTTCTTCTCGCCCTCCGGCTACGCGAAGCTAGAAGCCGTGGCGAAAGCGCAGGAGAACGCCATGCGGGTCGCGGTCAAGACGGGTGTGAGGATGGCGATTGGCACTGACACCGGTGTGTCTATGCCCAACAGCATCGCGACGCAGGGACTTAATGGTAAGGAGTTGTTTTACCACGTCAGAGCTGGCATGACGCCGCTTCAGGCAATCGAGGCAGCTACAGCGAACGGCCCTCTGACTCTGGGTCCGCGAGCTCCGAAGGCTGGATTGCTGAGGGAAGGGTATGATGCTGATTTCATTGCTCTGGATGAGAATCCGCTGGAGGATATTAAAGTGCTGATTGGAGGCAAGCATATTACCCATGTTTGGCGGCAGGGGAAATGTTACAAGTGGCCTGGACATCCTGTTAGCATTATTTGATGGAGATGCTACAAGAGTGAGGTACGTTCGTTTGTTAATATACTTGACGAATGCGACGTTCGATCCGATCTTGTTGAGTTTGGAATTACCTCAAAACACAAGGTGATCAATTCAATTTGATCCAACAAGAGTTCTGTCGCCAGAACATCTTCGTTCCAACGCCGATTTGAACCGCCTGATGATTTCTCATTCATCCCCAAACCTGAAGAGTCCGATCGGCTACCAAGATGTCTTATTGAATGGTCCATTGACTCGCTGTCTTTGTGTTGATCAAAAAAGATCCGTTTGGTCTAGGGTTAGGGCTGGTGTTGGCCTAGACATCACTTTACCTACTCTGAATGGCATCATTTCAGTCAGTATAGGAGATTAGATTCAACCTTCAGCAACGATCCTTCGTTCGTCTCGTCGCGCCATCTTGGGGAGGTCGAGAAGAGGATAGGGCAAAGAAATCCTTCGGTTGCCTCGTTTAGTCCGCAACGAAAGCACCAAGTTGAAGACTTGCCAGTGCAAGATTAGTCACGACGACTACCGTGTCAAGAAGTCAGAACAAACCAGAAGCCGCTCAATGATTTAGGTCTAAACTTTTAGCAGTCTATCAGGGCATACCGATGGCGGGTAGTAATAAGGAACAAAACAAGCCGAACAAAACGACCAACCCAAAAACGACCAAAGGCTTTTTTCTTCCGCCAGATCGCCGTCCAGCAGCGACAGCAAAATCCCATCATCGTGACCAAACCTCCAGCAAAACGACTCAATCAATCAATCAATCAATCATCCGCGTCCACATCCCCGGCAATCCTCGACTCTTCCGCGAACTTGCTCTTCCGTCGAATCGTCCGCCCGTATTTCCAGAAGCACGCCGCGACGCCCACATAGGCTGTCGCCATGCCGGCGAGGATGAAACTCGCATTGCTCGAGCCCAGACCCTCAAACATCTGGCGACCGAACAGCGGGTAGCAGCCTGACATGAGGGCCCGGAGGAAACACATTGGGGCATTGGCGGATGCCGCGTGCGAGTTGTAGACGTCTGTGAGGTAGCCCGCGAGCACGGTGTCGAACTCCACCGCCGCGAAGCCGACGAAGGCCACGGGCACCATCGAGATGGCTGGGCTGAAGGTTTTTGGCACCATGGGTGGGATTGTTGCGCCGAACCACCATAGCCCGATGGCGAGGAGGGGAGCGGCAGCGAGGAATCCTGCGAGCTTGTCTTCGGGTTGCAGAGTTTGGTGGCGGGCGTGCCGGCGGTTAGCCATGCGGAGGTCGCAGAGGCGTGGGAGGAAGAATAGCAAGACGCCTGCGCCCATGATGAGGAATATCAGGGCGGATTGGTTGCGTGTCATTCCGAAATCGTGCGAGTAGACGACAGGGATCGCTTCGGCGAAGAGGTAAGTCAGGCTGACGACTGTGGCGCCCATGATGGAGCATACCAGTACGATTGGCTCGGTGAGGAAGAGGCGGATGGGTAGGGTTAGCGAGCCGCGGGCAAATTCTCCAAGAGTTGGTAGTGAGGCGCCTTCGATTCGGAGGCCGGTGTATTGCGTGCTCTTTTCGATCTTCTTCACGCGTCGGCGGAGGGCTTGGGCGGGGCGTGATTCTTGCATTGTGAGGCAGAGGAGAGATAGGACGCCGCAGACTATTCCTGCTAGTATGAACACCCAGGTCCTGAATGTCGGTTAGTAGGGGTCCGGATCACACGCATTCGAGGGCTTGGGAACTTACCAGCCGAGCTGAGAGTCACTAATGTAGACAGCGTAGAGCGGTCCGATCGCCATGGCGAACACGCCGGCGGCCGCCCAGGATGCTATTCCCCATATCCTCGCTCTGCTATCCCAGATGTTCTCGACGCTTCCTGTTGCAACGCACGTGGGCATGGCCGAAAGCATTCCACAGAACAGCCTCCCTGTGATGACTGTCGCAAGAGATGGGGCGAGACCAGTCATTAGGCACATGGCCGCATATAGAGCGGTGGAGCCGGCGTAGAGGATCCTGCTGCCAAAAACCTCGGCGACAGGAGGGAGGATCAAGCCGCCTACCGCTTGGCCGAGTAGGTAGAGTGTCGCCGTGCAAAAGATCGCGAGCTCTTCAGAGATACCAAATTGGTTGCCGATCTGTCCTGCGATGTTGGATCCGGCATTGCTGATAACTGTTGTCACGAATTCCAACAGGCAGATGATGGTCGTGTCGTAGAGCTTTCGAGGTAGTGACCATTGGCGTGGATGGGATGGACTGGCGTGTGCGAAGTCGACTAGCCCATCCTCCGTAACGGTAAGGTGGTCGTCTGACAAAGCTTTGAGAACTGTAGCGGGTATCGCTTGAGGAGGTAGTGTGTTTTTCTTAGGTGGCGACGTGTGTAGGCTTTCTTCGGAAGAGATGGATGATTGATACGAGCTGGCGGCATGCTCTTTCTCTGCAGTTGGAGCCATGGTGTTGAGTGTTGGATGATTGCGAGTGTGTGAACTTGGAGTGTAGTCAATAAAACCGGCAATGAAGGACAAGTGAAGGGTACAGATATAATCTGTCGAGAGCCATGTGTTGAGGGTTTCTCGGTGCCAGCCACGGCAAAGGTATTTTCAAGAGGTAATCCATGCTTTAGAGTTCATAGCGATACATGGCAGGAACAAGTTTTACCTGGAGAAGGTACCTGTCGTCCCGACGGTCAACTCCTGCCACGCGTACAATGGAGTTGATATGTGTAAGTGCAATGCCGCAAGAGAACACGCTCCTGTGAGCGTTGAGCATGATTGGCGAGGATCCATTCAGGTCGGTGTAAGGGATACTTCTCTGAGTTCGACAACGCGTCACAAGGGCCTGTATGTGTCGGAGAAACAGAGTGTTTCTGTACATCTCCAGGAACTGATCCACATGAGGAGATCAGCGCAGTGTAAAGAACGTATCAAGACGAGAGGACGGTTCTCGCTCCGACGACGGTACTGTATCGACTCGTCCCGTCCGTGAAGATGTCGTGCTGGCGAATGAGTCAATGATGTACTGTCGGACGAGCGTAGTTTGATGTTGAACCACGACGATATCCTCAACTACATCGGGTTTGATGAAGCTGTGCAGATCTTCAGTCAACTGCAATGCACTTCGTCTACTCTAGCTGGCAGACCACAACAAATGTTTATCGGATGACGGGCCCATGAGGATAATGTCAGGGTAAACCAAGTGTATCCTCACCATAGCCGCCGTTCCCAATAGATTGTATCATCCAGGCTGTCAAAGGCACTTGATGTTCAGATAAAATTTAGAAGTCAGGCAACCCACATGATTCAGATGATCGAGCCGAGCCAATTGCGTCGGACAGGCTCGGGGCGTTGGAGATGTTCAAAGTATGTTCGGCCTTATGGGATGAGGCAATTGTTGAGTTTCGTCTTTCTGTGACTGGTCGAGGGACCCGAACGACGTGTGCTGCATCTTCCACTGGCCATATCGTCAGGATGGAAAGCAAGTCGACATAGCGCGCCATCACACGTGGGCCGCCATACTTAATGTTCGAGCTAGCATCTCCGGAAGATCCTTCTGCTCATCCGTCTGCTCTGCAAGCTTGTCAGCAGTAACTGGCTGGGTGGAAGAGGCGATCGAGGCTGAGACTGAGCGTGATGTAAGACACTTGACCTGAGGGCCGCTGAGATAGTCATTATTGTACTGAGGATCGCAACAGATGGCAGGCACCCTCAGTCAGCTCCTTCTATTTCTCTGCGATCTTCCCTTCCTGTCTTGCAAAACAGGTACGTCCGAAACCAGACGAATCAGTTTGCGCTGTCTTGCGTCACGTCGTGGTAGAAGGACAGAGACAGAGACGGAGATCGGAGGTCGCTCCCGTGGTGCCTGCGTCTGCTCGGCCGCATGGGTTCTCAATTCACCTCTTTGGCGCCAGGCAGGACGCGATTTAGCGCGTGCCATTATCTGGTCCAAAACATCTTCTTCCATCTACATCTCGACTCCTAACAACAGCGCTGACATCACGCTTTGCTCATGCCACCTGGATATCCACAACCGAACGACCGAGCCGTTGTGGGTGGATCAACTTGCCGTACGCCTCCGAGCCTCTCATTGATCTACACTTGCTTTGCCCTGAGAAACGATTCATCTGTGCCTGAAGATCGCGATCGGGATGCCTTCTCTCAACTCTTCTCAACGCGAAAAGTACGCTTCTCGGCTCAGTGCTGTCCTCCTCGCAGAAACCGATGCCTCCTCGCCATCATACCCTCGTATCTGTGCCGTGTACAGTACGCGTCTTCTGGCCTCACTATAAGGGCAACGGACGCAACACATGTCTGCCATCCCCACAGCCACTCCGCTGGTGACCTTGTAGTGCGATCGAGTACGACCCAGCGTGGGTCTTATACCATTCATCGCGATGCCTTTGCTTGAACATGGCGCCTCTTCGGAGCGTCATATGCGCTTTCAGGAGCGTTTCTGCTTTATCATGGCATTTCTTCTGTCTTCTCCATTTGCTGCCAATTCTGATCCACTGCGCTGCCGTCTCGAGGTGCCTTCTTCACCAGCGATCTAGATATGGAAGGGCCGAACTCTACTCGTCCTCAGGCTACTGTAAGTAGACCCAAGCTACGCATGGTCCAGCGGGCCCAATACTGATCTGCGCATGCAGGAGGAGGCAAGAGAGGAAGGAACTCCTACCCCAGCTCAGTATGCACATGGCTCAGCTGCCCAAGAAAATGCAAGCGCGCCTCAAGTCGTTGTGGATACTGGATCAGACAATCCAGGTCTTCTGAGACGTCGAAGCGTGCAGCCTAGCAGTATTAGGTCCCACAGGTCTCGCATGACCGATGGCCGTACCATTGCACGCAGCACTGCTCGACAGACCAAGTTCACTGTCGCCGGTGCAGGCGACACCTCCCAGCTAAGGACTGCCCACGAACCTTTCGTATCGCCTGGATATGCAGACCTCAACCCCGAGTACGACCAACCTCATTCTGCGAAGCCAGTATGGGGTCTCGCGAAAGCAATGCCTCGTGTCGTCAGACCAGGCATGATACCCACTCGCGAGGAGGTCATTGAAGCAGCACTCAAACCCGAACTGCCAGCGGAGAACAGCCACAAGGTAGGCGCGGATGTCGATCCCAACGAGCTCGAAGCTGGTCGAATGGATGCGAGCCTGGACCCTGCAAAAGTACGCGCCCAGGTGAAGGACGCTCGCAAGCAAAGAGAGAACAACTTCCTCAACTTCGTCAAGACCGGCGTGAGATCCAAAACAGTCGCTTCGAAAGTAGCGAGGACTTCGTCAAAATTCTCAAGAACTTCGTCGCGTAGGGAGAGATTCGCGGAACAGGTGCGACTGGAACAAGAGGCTGCCCATGCACATCTGCCGACAACGTTTGAGGAGGAAGAGCCCGAGTCGGAGGAAGAGGAGGAACGCCGTCCTGGAAGGGCGAGATTCAGTGAATCGCAGCCCAGGAACAGCATCGGAGCCGGCCAAACAAGTTACGCAGACCACGCATCTGTGACCACTGTTGATGCAGACGGAAGTGAATTCGACGCGGACGAAAAGTTCCCTGAGGCGATGGAAGAGGCGGAGCCCTTGCTGGAGGGCTTGATAGAGGACGAAGTCTTCAACAACCATACGACGTGGTCCGTCTGGCGTACCGAGTATCGAGAAGCACTTGCTGAGATGCTTGGTACTATTGTCCAGCTTACGATCGGATTGTGCGCCAATCTGTCTGTTCTTGCTTCTGGACAACCTGCTGGCACGACTCTTAACTGGGCATGGGTAAGTTCTTTTATCAATTGGCATCCTGTGTTAAGTGGGGAGCATATCACCTATAACAGATCGGTACCGGGGATCGACCTGCGTGTGATCTGCTTCCCACACACAGAGAGTCCAACAAGTCCAACCCCTACTAACAAATGCCCAGGGCTTCGCAACAATGATAGCAATCTACGTCTCCGGTGGCATTTCCGGTGCGCACCTCAACCCAACCCTCACAATGACCCTCTGGTTCTACCGCGGATTTCCGAAACGCAAGATGCCAGAATTCTGGGCCGGCCAATTCCTCGGAGCCTTCGTCGCGCCCTTCATCGCATACGGCGTGTACTACGCCGCAATCCACGACCATCTCGCCACAGACGGCTCCTTCGGAGTGATCGGGAGCTTCGTAACCTCGCCAGCGCCAACTTACGTCGGCCAGGCCACCGCCTTCTTCAACGAGTTCGTCGGAACGGTTTTTCTCGTCATCACTATCATGGCGCTCGGAGACGACCAGAATGCACCTCCTGGAGCTGGAATGAACTCCTTTATCGTCGGACTGGTTATTACTGCTCTGACATTCGCTTTCTCTTCTAATACTGGCATGGCGCTGAACCCATCGCGTGACTTTGGACCTCGTCTTGCCTTGCTCTGCCTGGGTTACGGTGGTGATTTATTCACCGACCCTTTTTGGTTTTATGGACCATTTGCCGCTACTCTTTGTGGAGCCTTTATAGGCGCCGGCATCTACGACTTCTTCATATTCACAGGAGGGGAGAGCCCAATCAACTACCCGTGGGGTCGCACTAAACGCGCCGCGATTAAAAGTAAAAATAAGTGGCTTAGGAAGTTACGTCTTAAAAAGAAGGAAGATGAGAAGAAGAAAGAAGACAATGCTATTGCATAACCGTGGGAAACAACACCACCTTTCGGTTATTAAGGACAATATACGGATACCATAGAAGCGTACAGCATATCGTAGTATAATTCCAACGATAAAGCAAGCGTTCAAATGTACCCACAGATATTAGAAGAAGAAATCAATTACCTGATTGACTTTCGCTTCTTTGTTAAAAGCTGCTAGCAGGTTCTATCCATCCTCACTTACATAGACACCCCATCTTATAGTTTAATCGCAGAAGAATTGCTATACGGATATAGTATAGGGGCTCTCAGTGTATAACTAGGCTTTGTACACAGGTCGTATCAGGGCTCAAAGCATGTCGACTGCGATGGAGACCAGTCAGGGAAAGAAAAGTAACTTCGTGGGATATCTCAAAAACAAATCCTCAAAAAAAAAACGCCACCCAGCCAGAGCCCATTCGTCGTAAATGCATAGCCTCTTGTCGAGAGACACAAAACCCGGGATCAGATGCTCTGCTCCATCTCGGTGATGTAGAGCTTAATATGGCTCTCCATCTTCATGTACTCTTCGCGAGCGCTGTGCACTTCGTGCTCGATTTGCTCTTTGAGATCAACCATCTAATGAGTGAGAGAGTTAGCATGAATTTCTTCCAAGACGAAACCAAAAAGCACAAACTTACCTTCTTCTCCATCTGCTCGATCCTGACCCGCCGCTTCTCAACCTCGTCTCCCCTGTCTCGTCGCTCTGCTGCGAGGTCTCTGTGCACAGCTCTCAGATCTTCCATCTTGAGCCTCGCGTTCGTAGACTTCTTCTCCGTATCTGTGCGCAGTTTCTCCGTCCTGCCCTGCCACTGCTCTAGCTGTTTTCGCAGCATCTTCTCTTTGCGTTCTACTTCGCGGACGCTGTTCGTCTGTTCGGCTAGGGCGTCGCGGTTTTTGCCGGCTTTCTGGCCCTCTTCTTCCTCTTTTTGCAGTTCGACGGATAGGTCGCTGAGGATGCGCGTGAGGGATGTGATGTCGGTCTGCAGCAGGGAGAAGCTGTCGCCGCTCGTCTGCAAAGCGCGATTCCTCTTGTCCATACGTTCGATCTCGGCGCGATCGCGGTTCAAACTGCTTGACAGGTCGCGGAGGGATTGCTCGAGAACGGCTGGGGACTGCTCGGTGTAGGGGCGGAGCTTGTTGGCTTCTGCTCGGGTGTTTATGACTGCGACTGTGCGCTCTTCCAGTACGGATTTCAGTTTCGCCTGCTCGCCCTTGACGCGCTCGAGTTTGTCGGTCACGCGCTCTTGGCTTGCTTTCAGCTCTAGAAGACGTGTGCGCAGTTCTCCCGTGCGCTTCTCTTTCTCCTTCAACGCCACTTCGACGTTTTTGCGGTTCTGTTGCATCTGCTCCAATTGCTCCTCCTTCTCCTGATTCGTGTGGTAGAGTTGCTCGATGTCGTTCTTCGTGCGCTCGGAGGAGTTGTAGTGCTGGTCGATTACGCTGGTTTGCGACTCGCGGAAGCGAATGAAATTGATGATGTAGCTGAAGATCTTGACCAGGCGCGGATACGTAGGGCGGTAGAGGTCGGAGAACGTGAAGTCCTTGACGCCGCATTCGACCAAGAGTCTGCGGAGCGTGATGAAGAATCCCATCAGGTCGCGCGTGTCGGCGGTGAAGATGCGGTCTGCGTCGTCGCCGTAGGCCTCTTCTGCCGCTGAGCGCATGGCAGGCGCCACGACCTCGCGTGTTGTGTTTGTGAGTAGTTCGGCAAACCACTCGAAGACTTTTTGGATCTGCTGTGGGTTGGGTTTGCGCAGGTCCTCTACGGAAAAGTTGATTCCGATGTCGCTGATGCAGCCGGCGATTTCAGGATCTTTCTGGATGACTGGTTAGTACGCGATCGCGTTCTGTCTCGTCTCGTTGTCACTTTGCGTACCAGTTTCATGAAGGCATCCTCGTCGTCGTCCCTCTTGGGTTTCTGTTGGCTCGATTGCTGCGAGCCGCGCGGTGCCATGCTCATCCTAGGGTTGTAATCCATACTGGGCATACTGCTGTGTCGGAGAGATCTTGCGCGCCAATTGAGGTGAGAGGGATAGTTTGCGCTGTTGTCAACCGCATCGCATCGCGGGCAATGTTTAGCCGATAGCGTCAACAAACCCGACTCGAGCGTTGGCGGGGGAAATATGCCTCAGGCAGCCAGAGTTGCTGACCATCTCACTCCACCCTTCTCGACTTCACATGTCCGTGTCAATTCAAAGCTTTCTTCTCACCACCACACCTTTTCATGTCAAACACGATAGATTCAACGGGATACGGCAAACCATCGAAAGCTCAATATCGACTCTGCGGGTCCAATATCCAATGGACCAATCACCGTTGATGGATTCAACCTGTCCGCCATCTTTCTCTTGCAATTTGGCTTCCCAATGGGTATTGTAACTTTTGGAGCTACCTTATCCGGATTCCCACGGAGGCAGGAAAAAGATGAACGACGACAACGAGTTGCCATAATTGTCGTGCAAGACCTCACCAATCGCTACATCCATATCATCCGCCGTCAGCACCTATACAACAACCCTGCAAAATCACATCTCAATGCTACCTGAGAAATGTGGCTTTACATTCTGCTGACGGCTATGTCGCAATATTGCTGCAAGGTCTTGATATACGGTTCCTGTCCAACCGCGAAAAACATGCTGCCATGAGCATACTATGGCTTTCCAAGTTCTTCTCAGTCAACACTTGTCCACTGTCAACATACAAGGTTTGCTGTCCCCTCCATACAAAACTTTGTGGAGTGTGTAAGGGATAATTCTTCCTGATCAAGTGGTCAGCATACCTGTATTCTGGTCGGTGGTGGAGATATTGGAAAGCTCTACCCTCAACGGTTTGATCACACAGCTATGTAAGTAGATACACACTGCCTTCGTCTCTTCTCTCGAATTTCTACTCCTCCTCTCTCACCAACATCACACTCGCTTCGCTATTTGTTTGCCATAATTATGGCGTTCCGTAGCTCAGCCGCGCTCCTTGCGCTCTCAGCTGGTGCAATTGCACGTAAGTACAATCTAAGCTGCATATTGATACGTGATCTAGACGGCTGACTTTGACTTGAACAGAGACTGGGCCCGCGGGCTCCGGATTCAACTTCAATACGACTCAATCTACGGTGACGGCGTGTATTACAGACGAGGCGCCAGTAGGTGCCATCGCCAAGACTGTCACCGCCACACAAGTTTCTGGTGGACCTGGCGGAGCTGCGCGTTCTTACATCAATACCGCCTCCGAATGCGATGCCAACAAGCTTTACCCTAGCAAAAGCTCGCAGGCAGGCGAACAGCCAACGGGTGAGGACGCCGCTGGCTCTTTCTCTGCTGGACGCACGCCTACCGGTCCCACGAGTGAAGGCGCCACCATCACTTCTCAGCGATTCTTCGGTCCCACTGAGTTTGTGAGGGTGGTTCTCTCCACCGCCTCTTCTAGCGAGTCCTCCAGCTCGTCCTCGTCCAGCGAATTCTCCTCCAGCTCGGCACCCTCGAACTTTTCCCTACCTGCTCCTTTCACTACACGCCCCACTTTCTCTGCTGGAACTATTCTTCCTTCAGGAGGTTTCGCTCTCAGGCCTGAGACCACCGACTCGCCGTTCCAGAACGTCACCGAGAACATCCCCACCTCCATCTCTATCCCAACATCCTTCTCGGTCCCGACTTCGTTCTCAGTCCCCAGCTTTGTCCCCTATGGAAGCGTTGTTGTCTTGCCCGAGACCTCCGATGCGCCATTCCAGAACTTGACCCAGGACTTGCCTACTCCGTTCTCTTCGCGCCCCATTTTCTCGGTGGGCACTATCATGCCTTCTGGAAGTCTTTTCCCAGAGCCAGAAACCACCGGTGCGCCATTCCAAAACCTCACCTCGGATTTGCCTATTCCTTTCTCTGTGGGCACTGTTATCCCCTCTGGGAGTATCCTCCCCGAGCCTGAGGCCACCAACGCACCATTCCAGAACGTTACGGAAAGCTCGCCTGCTCCCTTCTCTGTTGGCACCGTTCTTCCTTCTGGAAATGTTGTTCCTCTGCCTGAGACTACTAATGCGCCATACCAGAACACTACGGAGAATGAACCCGTTAACCAATCTAGCCCTGTCGACAACGTAGCTTCTGGGTTTACTCCTTCTGGAAGCATTGCTCCTGTGCCCCAGGCTACCGATGCGCCATTCCGCAACACCACGGAGAATGC
>QZFA01000139.1:0-85987 GCA_003614995.1 Cladosporium phlei
GCACCAGCAACATCAAATGCAGGCCAGACGGGCGGAGGACTTTTCGGCGGAGCTGCTGCTCAACCTGCGCAGCCTGCGGCCGGAGGAGCGAGTATGTTTGGCGGAGGAAACAACAATGCTGGCAAGAGTCTGTTTGGCGGTCTAGGACAAAGTACCAACAACAACAATCAGAACCAAGATCAGAACCAGAACCAGCAAGCATTGGCCCCCGAGGCTGCCCCAGCAAACCCGGCATACTTCGATCAGCTGCTTGAGCGTGGTAGAAAAAGACAGACGGAGGAGCGCATTACACCTTTTGGCGAGCTTCCAGCTCTCGAGCTTGGATTGGCGGACATCTCTCGCAAGGTCAGGAACTTGGGTCAAGGAAGACCGTCTGCCGGTTTGTCTCGCGGCGGCGATGCCAGAGCTCATTACCTTCTTTCGGCTTCTGGAGTCAACACTGGACAGGCCCTGCGCGATCTGGAGAGACTGGCTGAGGATAGTATCCCACAGGGCGCAGCACCGGAGCAGGTTGCAAGTGCAGTCACTGGAGCGAAGTTCGATCTTGCACGCAGACATCACGATGATTTCCAGGCAATGGTCGACAGCCGCGTTGAGAAGGCTCAGGATGATTTCAACAAGATGATCGAGGAGAAGCTTGGTGGTGTCGACTGGGCTTCACAACATCAGCGCATCTATGAGCACTTTGGCCTCAAAAAGCCGCAAGGTCTTGGTGATAGCACACGCGATACTTTTGGTCCCTCGGAGACCGGCGGATTTGGGCTTACGAGCAGAAGGAGCAGGCTTGGTGCTTCGGTTGGAGGCAAGTCGTTCGGCGTTCCTGGTCTTGCACGCTCCGTCATTGGCGCGCCTGGTTTACGAGGTGCACGTCAAAGCCAGTTTGCCGATGTGCAAGAGAAGCTGCCGACTGACGGTATGCGTATCGTTCCCGAAGACCGCATCCTGCGTGTCAAACAGAACAAGTACGCCGACCGGGTCAAGGAACTCAACATCGCTCGTCTACAGGAGCGTGCGTACCCGATCTTAGGCAAGTTCGCAGACGTCGAGTGTGAGCCTTCCGGCGAAGACAACACCATGCTTGTCCACGCATTCAACGCGCTTGCGAAAATCACAGGCGAAGATGCTTCGAAGGAGAGCTGGTCTGAGCCTGGTGCGATCAAACCTCGACAATATGCTCGCGAGTACCTGAGCGCGACACCAACAAGCAAGGGTCAAATGGACATACGCAAGAGTATCATCAATGGCTCGCGCAAGTTCCTCGAACTCCAGTACCTCAGCCAGGTTGAGACCACCGTGATTAAGAATCCTCGGGAGGCCAACGTTGGCGGTGTGCCGACTCCAACTCACAAGGTCAAGGGCTATGCCCGTGTCAGAGCCGCTCGTCGCGAGCTGGGACCAGATCTCGAGATCCTCCAGAAAGTTAACGACGATTACTGTTGGGTTCTTATCTTCTACCTCCTCCGCTGTGGTCTTGTCAACCAGGCTCTGGAGTATGTCGAGGAGAACAGCGGTGCTTTCCGCGTGATCGACCACAAATTCCTAAAGTACATCCGCGCTTTCGCAACCAGCCCTGACCGCCGTTTGCCGCCTCAACTGCAGACTGAGGTCAACAACGACTATGCTCAGAAGGTCCGCAATGCACCCGAGGACAGTCTCGACCCTTACCGGATGATGGTCTACAAGTTGGTCGGCCGTTGCGATCTGAACAGGCGCAACTTCGACAATGTCAACAGCGACATGATGGACTGGCTTTGGCTGCAATTCGCCCTCGCACGCGAGTACAGCCGCGTCGACGAGTACGCCCATGAAGCCTACGGTCTTGACGAGCTCCGAACGTCCATCAAGGACATTGGTGAGCGTTACTTTGGTCCCAACAGTGACCTGCCGAACGCACCGACAACCTTCTTCTTCATGCAGATCTTGGCTGGTTTATTCGAGAAAGCTGTTGCTGATCTCTACCCAAACAACTACATGTCTGCGGTTCACTTCGCAATCGCTCTCGATTACTACGGCCTGCTCAGAGTGAGCGACATCAGCAGCAGTGATGATCTGCTCAGCTACACAACCCGCCAACAAGCTCAAATCGCATTCGGCAGCATGACTGGCCTCTACACACGCGACTTCCGCACTGCTGACCCTGCAGCGGCTGTCGACTACCTGGCTCTGATCTGCCTCAATGCCGACCTCGAGGGCAGTCTCGGAAAGGCCCAGCGTGAGCTTTGTCACCAGGCGCTCACCGAGCTCGTCCTTGAGACCCGCGAGTTCGCTGCACTGCTCGGCGATATCAGAGCTGATGGTCAGCGCATCAAGGGCTGCATCGAGCAACGTCTTCAGCTCATCGGCATTGAGAACGAGCTCGAGTTCTTGCGCCACATCACCCTCGTTGCTGCTCGCACAGCCGAGGACCAGAGCCGCACAACAGACGCTGCCCTTCTCTACCACCTCGCCGAAGACTACGACAAGGTCGTGCAAATCGTGAACGACGCCGTTTCGCTCTCCCTCACCACCGAGCTCGGAGAGGCCGCCCAGCGTCTGACGCCTCTCAAGCCTCGCCAGCGCGAAGGCGAGCAAGTCCCTCGCGAGATGCAAGGCAGCCTGAGTTTGACCGCTGTCGATGACCCCGTCGAGCTCTCCCGAAACTTCCGCAACCTCTACAGATCTGCCGCTATGTACTACGGCAAGATCAACGATACAACAGCCGGCAACCGCGAGATCCTCCTCCACCTGGCCGACGCCCGCCGTGCCCTCGAAGCCGGCCAGTGGCCTGCTGCTGTCGACGTAAGTAACCTCCCAAACCTCACCCCGATGAATACACTTTCTAACAATGAATTCCAGTTCATCGAAAAAGCCAATGTCCTCCCCACTGACACAGCCGGCAACATGACCGCCATCCGCGCCAAAGCCCAAGCCTTCAACAGCATGCAACCCGTCGTCGCCCGCACGATCGGCCACATCATGATCTGGGCCGTCGTCGCTCTGGCAAACGAGCACGCGCGCCTCAAGGGAGCCGACTTCGACACTCCCGCTCAGCAGAATGTTATCGCGCAGTGCAAGAGCGCTGCCAAGGACATCATGGTCTTTGCTGGTCTCATTAGGTACAAGTTGCCTGGACGGGTGTGGGAGACGCTGGCTCAGGCGGGTCAGGAGTTGGGGCAGTAGACTGTCGACTGTCGTCGGCTGGGTTTGGGTTCACGTGGAATGATCTTATTCGTTCACACACGGATGTTTTGGGTACGCATGGGAGACGGGGGGTTTGCCTCGTTCGAAAAGAGTCACTTTTGTAGGACTACACTTCATACATCCAATCATCGAATGATGATTTTGGTCGACTCGAGTTGATCTACTACCAGAGAGTTGATTGACCCATGCATTTTCATTTTCTGCTCGCATTACCAGGGTTTCTTTCAATAGTCGGTTATCCGGTCAGAACCAGTGGACATCATCGTGTGCCGTGATTCCCTCCGTCTCGCCCATTACTGTTCACTCTCGAAAACTGCCCCGACCTCTACGCTTCCGCACACTACCCGGCCTGCTTCCATTTCCACTCTCCATGCTCGTGCCAATGCCAGAGTCCAGGAAGTAGTCGCCGTCCTCATCCTCGTCGTCTGCCTCCAAACTGGTAAGAGGCGGCAAGTCCCTAAGGCGAACGCCAGCATTGGGATCGTCCTCATCTTTCTTCTCCACCTTGACCTCCGGCGACCTGAACCGCAACGGTGTCTGGTTGGACAGCGTAGGGAACGTGCGCTCCGTGTCCGACAGGTACGAATGGGTCCCGTCGTCCGAAACCGCATCCTCCTCTCCCTTGATCCGCACCGATCCGCCTCGCTCCTCTGATTTGAACATGGGACTCAGGTACGCAGCCAACGCCGCCCACGCGATCGCGGCGAAAACCATCTCCACGCTCCAGAAGACACCGATGAAGACTAGCCCGCTGATGATTCGGTGGTTGTACATCACCCACCTCAGTCCGCGGAATCGCGCTCTAAAAACCGCTCGCGCCGAGTAGATTTGCATGCGTCCGGAGCTTTGCACTTCTAGCTTGAGCGCGACGGGAACGGCGTTGGCTCCGCGTGCGAAACTGGTGCTTTCGAAGACGTCGATGACGATCTTCTCACTCTCGTGCCGGACGCCTAGGAGATACCAGGGGAGCTGCGTGATCCGGTGCATCGCCTCGACCGGCAGCGAGCGGTAGTGTAGAATGGCTGGACGGCGCGACCGGGCGAGCACCGGAGTGGAGTCGGATTGTTGGGCATCTCTGCCGGGTTCCCACAGTCCTGGCTTCTTTCTGTCCACTTTCTCGGGTGCCAGGAGAGAAATGTCGAGCATGAAGTTGCCGACCTCACGGTTCTGCCTTGTGCGCGGCAGCTCGATTTCGAGTTTCACGTCGTACGGCTGCGAGCTGACGAGGTCGCCTTGCAGGCTCACCGTGCCGTGCGGAAAAGGATTGAAAGGCCTAGCCAGTGCGAATGTGTCGCGCCCTGACGACGGCGTGTGTTGCTGGTACAGGTCGTCCCATTGTAGGTGTATGTCTTTTGCGAAGCCGATGCGCGGGACGTAGCTCCAGTAGAAGAGGGTGTAGGCTGTCGACGCGGTCGCGAGGAGGAAGAGGGCGGTGGTGAAGATGAGAGCTGTTGTGAGATAGGCGCGGAGGGCTGGTTTGGAGAGGACGAGGCGGAATGGTTTTAGGGCGATAGTCTGATGGGGAGGGTTAGCTTTGGGGGTTTGATGGCGGTGGAGGAGGTGGGAGTGGATTACCTTGAGCAGGCCGATGAGGGTTGGTCGCTGCGTGTCGTACTCATCGTCGTAGCGGTATCTGGAGGCCATGCTCCTGTTGTCGCCGTTGCTAGGTGGGCATTGTCCTGTTTACATGTTGATGGAGGATGAGATGGATCGTGTAAGGTAAGTTAAGGTGTCGGCGACATGACGTCGCTGCAGGGATGAGCTCAGCTCGACCCAGGGAATCGGACCTTGGACATGCATTTCTCACAGTGCCTACGACACAGACATACATTTACGTTCACATTATCCGTTGTACCCGCTCACGCTTCTTTTCTTGTTCGCATTCAATGTCAGATACCTCTGGAAACCTTTCCATCTCACCGTACATCGTCTCCCACCCACATATATCGACGTCGACAATACGACACCACCAATGAAACGGGTCCTGAACACATCTGGGAACGCATCATGAGATTGTGAATGGTCATCAACAGCTGAAAACCCGGCTCCGAGAGTTTCGCAGCACTCAGTCCTTCAACTACTCACAGCCTCCTTTCTGACCAACACAGTCGCCCTCAACATCAACCTCGCAGAGTCATACTTCTTCATCTTGTCGTCTTTCAACTCTCTTATCAAGAGGTCCCAAGTCCCGTCTGTTGTACTGGCCTTCGGCGTCATCATAAAGTCAGTCACCAGCTCTTCGGTGAACAATTCGAAGAGAAGCTTCACGTCGATACGCGCGATCCTCTCATCTGCATCCAACAATTCCCCAACCTGCTCCTCAACAGCCGTGAAGAGGCTACGGGTCGTTGTAACCCCTTCTCTAAGGATAAGGATACCAACTGACTGCGCCTCCTCGCTGGATCCGCGCTTCATGTATAAAATCATGACAATCTCCAAGACAACTTCTGTACTTGGAGATCGGTCTAGGGATGTGCGAGTCTTGCCATCCGGAGCCCGTGACAAAGTCGCCGTTGCTGGCAACGTGTTGTTGTACCGGCGCCGCCGGGGCGATATGATGTCGTCGTTTTCCGAATCCTCCGAGTCTTCTATCACGGTATCGGATCGGATGTCACGCGGTTTCTGGCGGCCCTGCATCGACGAGGAGTCGTTGTGCGGTGTGCCAATGCTTGTATCTTGGGACTTCTTCTTTCTCGTCAGCTTCAGAATGGCCAAAAGACATGGCTAAGGGAAATTACCTTTTGTGGATTTTTCAGCCTTTTGGAGTTCTGTTCATCTTCGTCTTCGGCCGGCCGAGCGTGTTTCGAAGCAGTGCGACCACTTTGGCCTTGATTTTCATCGCTTGGGTCGACGTCAGACGCGATCTCAGACAAAGGACGAGAGACAGGTGCAGGACTGCTTCGATCGACGCCATCGCTTGCCTGGGTTCCAGCTGCCGGAAGCTGCCCAGGGAGCATTTGTGCAGTCGGTGCACCGAAGTGGCCCATCTTTTGGCGTTGGTAAGATTGACGTGTATCCGGGTGACCTTTCGCACTGCTTGATCCCGAGCGAGAATGGTCGGAGTACGCGTCGTCCTCGCCACCCTCTGCGTCCTCGCCGTCCTCTACGCCCTCGCGAGAACTCGTCTCTTTGTGTTCAGGCACTTTGGGTTTGGACTCATTCCATCCAGGGAGACGACTGAGGCCGAGCGGACCACAAGCATTCTCCTTCTTGCTCCGGAAGTTGTCGCGATACGCCATGATCTTACGTTCAACGTAGGCTTGTAATCTGTCCAGAATCCTGCACCGACTGTCAGTTTGAAGAAAAACCCAAGTATTCGAGAATTGACTTACGTCGCACGCTCGCCAGCATCTGAGTACCGAAGTTGCTTCGGATACTCGTTGGCCATTGTATTCATAGCAAATTGCTTGTGGTCGGAAGGATCGAACGCCCATGGGGGAGTAGAATCCGGCCAAAGGATTGCACCGAACTTGTCCAGCAGGTCTGCTACAGCGGCCTTCAAGTTTTCGTCTGCCCTGAGCCCTCCGGGTGTTGCGTCGTTGAAGAACTCTTTGCAGATGTCCGTGATGTGCTTCAGCAACTCTGTGACTTCAGGAGCCCTTCGTTGCTCACTGACGTTGGACAATCCTTGGCTGCTAGTTATAAATCCCAAAGCAGCCTCAAGGCTTTCTAGCGATCTCCTTTCTTTCGGTTTCGCTCTTTTGCCGCCCATGGTGAGCCTGAAGTGAGCAGTAAGTATGTAAAGATGGAGTGAAGCAGTCGTGTGGAGTATATAAGAACTAAGAGAAAGATAGAGAACAGGTTAAGGCTCATATACGTGTGATACAGCAGCCTTCTGCTTTCATGGCGTTGGAACGCAATCGCGACAAGCATGCATGTCTGACCCGACTTTGCAAGCAAAGTAGTGATCATTGATTAAATCCAGCGTCGCATCAAAGGGAGGACCTGGAAATGTCTTGATAACGACGTGCTGATATGCGGCTTTCCGCGCGGCATCAAAGAAATTGTCGAACCCGCATCGATGGGCATTAACCTTGCAGATTGACCACAGGCGACTATGACAGACCGGCATCGCCTCCCAAAAGAGCAAGCGGTGTATCAGATCTTGTCGATACGCATCAACGTGGGTTCTGATTCTACGATATCGAAGGAGCGACATCGCCGTCATCGCGTATATCGCCGTTGGCACTAATGCTGACGCAGTTGGGAATTGAATGAAAGAGCGACATACCATCGATGCAGAACGAGTGCAACTGGGAATATATCTAGATCATCTGGCAGACAACTCACTCTTGATCTAGGCGCTGTAGCCGAAACCACATTTCCACACATAGCTGCTCACCCTGCCGGCGTACCAAGAATGAAGGTATCTAACACAAAGCCGAAATGCCATCGAACCGCCTCGACCATTATCCGTCGTACAAAGAAAGATCACCAAGTCACCAGCCGATAGATTCCTAGTCCTCGTCATCAATGGCAACAACATCTCCACCTTCAACATCCAACGTCGCCTGGAGCTTCACCAACCTGAACGCCATGGAATTCTTCGAAGAGATGGCCTTCAAGCCCTCAACCATCGTCTTCCACTCCGCCTGCTCCAGACTGGCCCTCCGCATGATGAACTCTGTCTCAACACCCATCAGAGGCGGTCCATCGTTCCTGATGTGGATCCGGCAAATCCTTTCGCTAGCATTCAACACTTTCTCATCCAAAAGCTGTGTCCGGAGACGCTCGAAGGTTTCCATCCCCAAGTCGTCCATTCCCTCCAGCGGGATGGACCAGCACTTCTTCGCCAGCTCGGCTGGGCGCTGTATTTCCAGAAATATCCGAGCATTCGCGACGGTGGTCGAAGCGTCCGTTGCAGCAGATCCATGTCGGCGTCTCGTGTTTGGCATAGGCTGCGACTCGAATGCGTCGCCTGCTTCATGCCCATCCTCGATTGGCCTGGGTCGTTTCTTCGACCGTTCCGAAGGGAAGCTCGATCTCGTGTTGGTGATCTCGGCGAGGCACGTTCTCAAGTTTCTACTGGTCATTTGTAGCCAGTGGGTCCAAAGCCTGCAGTTATTGTGAGCGACAGCGAAAAAGCAAGAATTCTCACGAGGATACACACGTCTTTTGATCGTTCAGGTCGTGAAAGTAAAGATCCCGTGGGTAATGAGGATTCCCAGAACTCGCGGCATCAAGGAGCCACCATGCCGACGATCGCTTGGGACGAGATGGCCACAGTCGAGCTCCAAGTCTGTAGAACAACTCTGATGACTCTCGCTCAAGCGAGAACGAGGCAAAGCACTTGCTGGTATAGATCCTGCCACATGATCTGTGGAATTTGTACGCGTCTTGATCGAAAGACTTGAGCTCTCGGAAGAGCTCTCCAATCACAGAATCATGCTTGATCCAGTTCGGCTGCGACAGACCAGGCTCCAAGCGAAGCCCAAGGTACGTTTCCGGCTTCATGGCTGGTGCTTTGCTGTTTCCATGGGATGCGTCAAGGGTGGATAAAGTAGGCGTAACTCAAACCGGCGCAGAGGAGTGTGCAGAATGAATGAGAGAGAAGTGCTGGAAGTGGCGAGTTGCGGAGGCGTTTCAAACGCATGCACAAGATGAAGTCTGTGTCGAGCGATAAAGGGAAGTCAAGGCTAACATATATCGAGTGCCGAGACCTCGTTACTAGCACAAACAGACACCTGTAGCTTGTAACGACAAGGGACATCAGCAAACTCCCGTTGCCGACGGAACGATCCTTGGCTCTGTGGCGTGCTAACACTCCCACTGAGATGCCGTCAGTATGGAACAGCATAGAACTATACGGAAGATGCTAACAAACGCCGCAAAGCCAAGGGACCGTGTACGTCGCACAAGGATGCGCCTTGCCAAGCGATGAAACGCCAGCGGTCCCGGGTTCCGGGACGATAGGCATCCAAGCCGCTGCATGAACTATTGACTGAGAGACTGCTCTGTACATTGTTGTGCATGGCGTGATGATTTTACGCATATGCCGGACGGAAGTCTATGCACTTTTCCAAACGATCGATGATCGATGCTACCGCTTGTCGACGAAATGGGTTCATTGATCGCGATCAGTCTTCAGATTTCAGTAACACGTCAAGGCAATGTTGGATTCTTCAAGGTTGATGACTAGCTTTCTTCGTCTCCCACCTCCAGTGTGGCTCGAAGCTTCAGATCAGGTGCCTTGGGATCGGACGAATAAAAGGCCTTGAGACCTTCGAGCATTTGGTCCCAGTCCGGCTGCTCTGGGAAATTCCACGGCATGACGAACGTCGTCTCCACGCCCACATCCTGTGTAGACTTGCCACCATCGTCCGGCCAGATGCTCGCCATCAGGATTTTCTCGCTTTCCTTCAACAGTTTAAACTTCAAAAGCCGTGTCCGGACACGCCCACTATCGAAGATGTCCATTTCCTCCACTGGGATGGACCAGCACTTCTTCGGAGGTCCAGATGGACGCTGTATTTCTAGGAATATCCGTAACTTTGCAAGGGGATTCGGATACCTCACTTGGGATCCCAGCGTGGCCGAGGAGGTGGAGGACGACATGGAGCTCTCCAAATGATCTCGCTCAGGTGAACCGACAGCTCGCCGCTTGTACGTGTCTACCGATCCTGACATCCTCGTCCGCTCTGGCATGCTAGCGGCAGGCCTCTTCGACGATCCAGACCTCACGTGGACGACATCGGAAATCGTAGGTAGCTGCTCACAGAATCAGTCTTTGTGCCATCAGTACAGTGGATCAAGATACATACGTCTGACTGGAACCCGGGACTCTGGGCGGGGCGAGAAGCGTCTGACATGGCGTCGCCACGTTTGTTTGTAGCGGAACCGTACTCAGACGACATGTCGTTCACAGACTCCGGTTCGGCCGAAGGACTTGCTGCATCATCGCGATGTCTCTCCGTCCTGGTTGCTAGCTTCCTCTGGTGCTCCAGATGGTTGATTCGTTTGCCCTCGATCATTTCAAACCAGTGAGCCCAAAGCCTACAATCGTAGTCAGCAGGAGCAAACATGGGGGAGGCATTTGGAATGCATACTGATTCCTATCCTTCGCGTCGTCGTAGTAGAGATTTCGAGGATAATCCATCTGGTTTGATAGCCACCAGACTCTGCTGACTTCTCTTGGCCAGAGAAGAGGCCCCAGCTCGTCGAACAGCTCCCGTGCCTCTCGTTCAAGCACAAGCGGAGTGATGCCTTCCATCCGGTTCAATGACTTGAGGCTCATGTAAAGTTCTCCGATTGGACCCTTCCGACTCCGGTCCAGTGAAGACATCTGCGATAAACCATGTGGAAAGTTGAAACCTAAACACCTCTCTAGCTTCTTGACGTTGTTCCTCCTTTGGATTGGACCTGGAAAGCCAGACATATCGTTGAGAGAACTGGACATATCGACTTTTGAAGGGACGCTGATTGATCTTGTCGACAGGCGTAAGATGAGAGGATGTATTCACCCGGGTGCAAAGTGAAGTGAAGAGTAGGTCGAGTATGTGGTTAGAACCATAGACTGAGAGCAGGTGTTCAGTGAACGCTGCAGCCTCTCGACAAGTAGGTGACGACGGCGACGACGACAACAACAGCCCATCAGTGGTTCACACGTCGCACGCGGCTCACGAGAGGGTAGCCTGCACCTGCGGAGGTACCCTCACGCGTCCGTTCCATCGTTGCTTGGGAAGACCAACCGATTCCGTCCGAGTACGCGACCTGTAATCTGCGATCAATCGTGATTGTGACGCTAGGTCTCCAACCCGGGCGCCTAGGGCGAGCGATGGTGTGAGACCCGCCGCCCAGCAGGAAAGGCGGGACGGGGATCTTCTCTCGCAGTTCCGGTGCACTGCAACACGTCGCGTCCGTCTGGCAGACGAGTCGCACCGCTTAGCCGGGCACCCGGGCTCGAACGACAAAAGCAGCCTGCAGGCTGCAGGTGAGGTTGGAAGAGGAACGGACGCCCGAACCGACCCAAGCCTTCGGCACTTCTGTGACGGCGCCACCTTTTGGCTTTTCTTGTGGTAGAAATTGGGTGCCCCAGATGATACTGTAAGATCGTAGCCGCAAAGCGTTGTGTCGGTAGCTAATCTGATGTCGCGGGTGATTCACGGCCCACTCCACTCCACTCCACCCCGCCCCACCCGACTCTACTGGACCTCACTCGTACTGAACTGCACCGAGCTGGACTGTACCGCACTATACTGCACTCCATTCTACTCTAATGAAATATTGGCGCCATAGTGCTTGAGACTACTGTCAGAACCACAACTCGACCGTCTGGTCACCATGCATGCGTTCAGAACGCGTACTGCAATGATACAATCTCTTGAAGCGCAATAAAGGGGACGCTGGACGCGGTCTAAATCCTTGATGTTAGGATGCATTTGATGGTTTTGGAGCGCTCGACCAGTCTATTCTTTCTTGGCGACCGGGAGTATTCTACTGTACGCGACCGGGCGTTCTCTGGGCAAGAGGGGGAGGATTGAGACTCTCTCTTTCAATGTTTACCCGTTGCCACGATATACGCACGATCCATGAACACACACATACTCGACACAATTTCTCTACTTACCTGCATCGCCACATATATGTGTTCGGCCTCAGAATACGACCGGCGTCCCATCGACCCGGGTCCAGCAGCGCTTCGTATGGGAATCACTCCGATATCCGACCCTACAACTCCGATACATGCGAGACCCGGGATTCCGGGTTCCTTGCGTTTCACTACGTTCCGGTCCACAACTAACAGATGCAGGCCCAAACTTGTAAAGATGCTAATGTTGTGGTCATGCTATGAACTAGCTGCACATCCTCGACGCCGGACGGCCACGGGTCCGCTTGGTCGTTGGTGTCGGAATGATCGCGATGCACACCCAAAGCCGAAATGCTATCCAGTCTCCTCACTAATTACCGGACACTGAAGAGCACAAAGGAAAAAAATAAAACGGTCGATCATCGCCGGCGACTACAATGATCCTACTAGGCTACTACCAGCGTTGCCCGGAGCTTCATCGTGGCCGCGGTGGGGTTCTCCGAATAGAAGGTCTCGAGACCCGCCATCATCTCGTTCCATTCTGTCTGCTCTCGATCGGCAAATGCTGTGAACTTCGTCCGCACGTTCTCAACTGATGGCCCAACAGGACTGATGTGAGCCCGCAGGATTCTTTCCCCTGGCTTCAGCGCATCGCCGTCAAGAAGCTGTTGTCGGAGACGCTCACCAGTAAAGATATCCATCTCGTTCAGTGCAATGCTCCAGCACCCCTCCGACTCCATGGATGGGCGCCGCACTTCCAGGAAGATCCTCACAGCTGCAAAACGGTCTTCATTGGTCGAGCGAGAGTCTGAAACGCCGCTGTCCACCCAGGGTCTCGAGGTGGCCGAAAAGGTGATGCGACTGCGTGCTCGCGATTCCAGTGTGGTGGACGGGGTGAGGGTCGACACAAAGCTTCCCGAGTCTGCCTGCCCAGGTGAGCTGACCGTCGGCCGCTTGTAATTGCTTCTGCCAGTCGATCCTGACATGCTCGTCCACTCTGGTGGATCGTTGGCTGGCCGCTTATTCCTGTTAGGCATCCCTGGCATACTCATTCGCCCTAGCACCTCACCGGGTGGCCTCTTCGATGCTCCGGCAGACGTGCCCGACGGCCCTGCCCTCACATGCACTGTTTCGGCAGGCAGCTGCTTGCGAGTCAGTTTGCATGCTTCTGATACAGTAGGTTGGTACTCAGTAAGTCAGGGGCACATACATTCGATCGGATCCTGGGGCTCTGGACGGGGGAAACATCGTTTGACATCGTGTGACTCGTGTCGCCATCCATGGAATTGTGCTCAGATGCGTCCTCGCGCTGCCTTCCGCTCTTCGAACTCTTCTTCTTGAGACCTTCCACATGATTGATGCGTTTCCCCTCAACCATCTCTAACCAGTAACCCCACAGTCTGTATCGTCATTAGTTAGAGCAGAGATGGGATGGATCCACTGGATACATACTGGCCTCGATCCATCCGATCGTCGTAAAAGAGACTTCGAGGATAGTCACCGTTCGCGGGCTTTGACAGCCACCACGCTTTGCTGGTGTCTCTTGGCCACAGGTCAGGTCCAAGAAGTTCGAACAGCTCCCGTGCCTCCTTCTCAAACACACGCGGGTAGTCGTTTTCTAACTTGACCAAGGACTTGAGACCGTTGTAAAGGTTTCCGACTGGAGCGTAACGAATAAGATCATCGTTGCGGAGTGAAGATAGACCATATTGGAAGTTGAAGCCCTGGCGTCTCTCCAGCTCTTTTACGTTGTTTCTCCTTTGCGTTGAGCCTCTTCCGGACGAGAAGCGCGACATGGTGGGTATAGAGCGAAGGTTCTCCGAGGAAGGCTGTGGAACGGATACAAATCGAGACAGAGATTGAGGAAGGGAACTGGAGGATTCGAGGATACACCAGCTATTCGATAACGGCCTACCGTGGTGAATCTACGAATGACAGAATACTACCTGTCATTTGTAGCAGATCGCATCGCCCTAGAGCACAAGGCCAGCCTGGCGGAGCAACGCCGTGGCACCCGGACGAGACCCACTCCGGGTCACCCGGTTTGTCTGGCACTAATGCGTGCTGTAAACGACAAGGGCCGGTTGGGGATTGGGGTCCCCGGGGTCGGTAGTGACAAGGCTTCCCCGCCTCGAGCGATGGAGGCAGAGGTCGCGCCCTAGGGCCTGAGACTCCATTTCTGGTATCTTTAGCATCGCGACGACAGTGTTACGTTCTCATTAGAACCTATCCTCTCTCTTTAGATTTGTACCGGTAGTTAGAACAAGTTCATTACATACCGTCGAACAGTACCTGGAATTTCCTTCCCAGTGCGTTGGCGTATTCCACGTTTAGCCTTTTGACAATGTAAGCGGGTATTGGTAACACACAGTATAGTAGCACCCAAATCTCCAACGTCAGGCTTATCGGTTTCGACCTGTCGCCGACAGCGTAATCTATAACGTTGTGCCGTCCTGCGCCTCTAGGTGCGTGGGTGCCTTCTAAGCTAGCGTCAACAGGGGTCAGGTCTACATGCATAAGAATATGAATGGGCTTAGCGAGCGTCAAGATGCTTCAGGTGCAAGCGAGTTGTTGAGTCTCGGTACGACAGGTATCCAACTCACTCCATTTTTAGCGTAGACCTGCTGTCCGAGCCGGACGGCTATTATCGTTCGTATAGTTCGTATATCGTCGCCTGGGGTCTGACGACGGTGTGTCGACTCTACGATAAGCGACGTGGTGCAAGTTCGCACTCTGCGGACTCGTCCATCGCTCGGTTGATTAATCGATTGTCGACTATTCAGTCGACGCCGTTGGTTGTTTAACCGCCTGGCTACGGTACGACGATAACGCATCGAGCGATGTGGTGCAAGTATGTTCTTACAGGATGGTTCCATCTAAAGTCCAATTAATTGGGTAATTCATTGGTTGATTGAGCCAACAGATGCTAGAGAACAACTGTAAGCCGTAGCGGAGCGCGAGTAGTCGATAAGGCAACAACAACCACATACCTATCCAACAGACAAGAAACTGGATATTGATGATGAAGTTACTACCCAGGTCTAGCAATGAAGTATGAGATCGCGAACAGCCGAAATAGTCGTCTCCAAAAGTCTACTCAGTCCCCTCGACTTCTGGTTAACCTCCGCCTCCTGGTCACACTCCCCCTTTCGTCAAAGCAGTAGCTCTCAGCTCCAGTTCCCCAGCGTTCTTCGTCCTTTCGCGGTATTGTCGTAAGCGAGCGAGCACGTTGTCCCAAGTCGGGTCGCTCACACTCGCCTTTGGCGACATGGCAAAGCCATTCGAAAGCTTCAAATCCAACGGTCCAGAGAGCAACTTCACTTCGACTCGAGCGATCGTCTCGTTGGTATCCTCCAGCAGTTCTTCGACCCGATCATGTATAGCCATGAAGAGGCTACGAGTTGTCGTCAGCCCCGCGAGGGCAACATCACCAACCTCCAACACCTCTGCATTGGAGCCGCGCTTCAAAGTCAAGCTCATGGTAATCTCGCCAACCAGACAATCTGGAGCTTCGCCAGGGAAGTTGTCCGCCCTCGAGCTTGTCGCGTGTGTTTGGGCTGAGTCTGGGACAGCCGTCCCCGGTTCAGTCAGAAAGGAGTAGTCTCCAAATTCTTGCGTGGTGGATCGAGATCGTTGTTTCAGAGTGATGCTGTCGTCAACCGGATCCTCGGATGATCGAATCTCAATCAAGTTCGGCTGAGAGTTGGTGGAGCGGATGGGGAGAGGAGGTCCTCGCTCTGGAGTTCGATGCTGAGGCGGTTGGCAGTTCTTCACTTGTGTCAGTCTCAGTTTGTTGATGAATGTATTCGGCGACATACCTCTTGTGCGTGGTCCACTCTCTTCGCGCTTTCGTCGGCAGAACTTGTCGATCGTCTGCGCTTTAGATGATCCGCACGGTATTGCTCAGAGTTTTCCGACTGTGCAACAGCCGGTTTACCTGAGTTCCTGGGAGCGGTTGAGTGGGCGGATTCGACGTGCTCCCAAAATTCTTCGATTCCATCTGATGGGACCCAAGATGCTGAGGACACCGGAGACTCTGGGTCTGCCACAATCGGGGGGTTCTGTGACTTCACGTGGCCGCGGTGTTTCGACACCTTCATCTGGATGAGAACCCTCAATTCTTGCTGAAGACTGTACTAGACATGAGTACGATGATAGCGTTGAGTAACGAGACTGTAGAGTGATGGAGCAGCTTACAAGTTGTAGTCACGATCAAAAAAAATGCGCCTTGGATAGGCACCGTCCTCGAAAGGCCCAAGCCAGTCGGGAAGCGGCCCACGTGGCCAAAGATCTGGACCGTATGTGTCTGGCAGTCTTATCACTCGAAGCTTGAAGGGCTTTGATCGACGGAAACTTCGCTGTGTTCTGTAATGGTGAAAATCATTGCTGACTCCATCGAGTTCCAGGACGAAATCATCGGTTACATCTTCGCGTTGAAACAGGCTGCACTACAACATATCCCACCGTGGCGAGCGGAACGGCAATGGCATCAAAGCACGTATTCGTGTTTGAAGCGCCGGAGATGTCGTGGCGTTTACCCTGAAGCGTTGGGGCATGTGACGTGCCTAGCGGTAAGATGCCCATGGGTAACGTAGAGGTAAAATCGCGCATGGTCGTATGGTCCGACACAGTTCGTCGACGTCTCGCAACGGCTGGGATTCGTTAATGCTCTCTGAATCGGGAGTGATCCGTGTGATTTAGATCCCGCTCCATTTGTTTACAGTATAGGTACACAATGCAGCGATCTTCTACGTTTCTCCGAAGACAAAGATTCCTTTGCCGCTCCTGTAGCCTTCAAGCGTACCCTGAACGGCATCCACAAGCTCCTGCTGCTTGGTTCCAAGATTCCAGTGCACGGGCTGCATCGGCGTATCGTGGAACTTGCCTTGCCTTGTCAGATCAAGGACTTCATCGACGCACTTCTTCTTCTCCTCGGGGTTGTTCTTGCTCCACTTGCTGACCCAGAAGCCATCGAAGCTGATGTTCTTGAAGATCAGCAGCGGCGTGGGAAGCGTTACAGGCTGCTTGGACATGGCGCCGTATGTGACGATGTGCGCGCCCTCCGAAAGTTGCTTAGCCATGTTGTTCACAAGCTTGCCACCAACGCAATTGAGACCGAGCTTGATTTGTTCACGGCCGCCGTTGGTGATTTCCATGATCTTCTCCCTCATCGACCTGTCGGCCATCTCCTCGTCGGTGACAACGACATCGGCGCCCAAGGACTCCAATTCTTTCTTCATCTCCTCGAAGCCGGTTTCGCGCTTGCGTACGATGTTGATGCTCTTGTAGCCCCAGAGTTTGCCCAATTGAATGGCTGCACGTCCGACGCCGGAGTTTGCACCATTCTGCATGAACCAGTCACCGGGCTGCAATGACACAAAGTCCTTGAGCATGCGGTATGCTGTGCACGGGTTGATGCTGACCGTACCAACCTGCTCAGGAGTGAGGCCCTCTGTGTTCTCAATCTTCAAAAGCGGGTCCGCAGTCGTCTGGGCGTGTGTCCTCCATGTTCCAAATCCAGGTGCCTTCTGAATGACCCAATCGCCCTTCTGGAGGCCTTTCACGCCCGCACCAACTGCCAGGATTTCTGCGACACCCTCATTACCACCTACTGCCAGAGGTTCGGCGCTGCTCATGTTCGTAGTGAATGTCGGTTTCGAGGGGTATACGCCCTGGATCTGGTTGATGTCTGCCGGGTTGATCGGGGATGCCAGGAACCTAATTGTGACGAGGTCGCGGTGAGGCGGGCTGATAGAGTGTCCGTGGAGCTTGAGTACATCTTTAGGCTCGCCGTAGTCAGGGAATGTGAGGCATTTCGCTTGCTCATAGCCGTAGACGGAGACTGAACGGGATTGCTGAGCCCCGAGTGTGATTGGGGAGATGGTGCGAGATTGGCGCACGGCCGTCGCGCCTGCGCGATATGCTAGTCGTGAGGTAATCATCGTTGTGGACTGGATGAAACTCTGATGCAGAAAATCTTTCGCCAAAGGCTTCGACAGAGAGAGAGCTCTATTGAAGATCGGGAGCATTGAAGATAGCTGTAGGATGACGTCGGAAGATAGCCGCCGGCCTGGCGGAAGCCGAAGGTCCGATTCCGATCCCGACTTCACTTCGACAGCAGTGCAGTCACAATGACCGTGTTCTGTGAGTATGAACTGTACTTTTGCACGGATTACTATACAAGTGTATCGGACCGTCGCAGCATGGCCGGGCTGCTCTCGCTTGGGCTCAAATTCCTCCAGTTTGGATTGCCTACTACCGTTTACACGGTATCATGACGCAGGTTCCACCAACTCAAACGTAGCTATTCTAACCGAAACCCAAGTTCAAATGCAGTCAAGCCAGTCGAGTATAGACCAGCTACTGCGTATTCGGGCTTGGAATGCCGGCAGCGCTCGTCGTGCTGACCTTTGGCGTGAACCGGCGAAGATCGAATTGGCAGCCGACTCCCTCCGTCTTCGATTTGGACGATCATACTGTCATGCCCGATATAGACGATCGTAGATTGAAGTCACCCTCCAAATCCTCATATCGACCGCTCGAATTACCCTCGATTTCGTCTCATCTTCGTACAGTACATAGATACATACACTCGACATCGTTCTCCTCATTCACTGCCACTTCCACTTTCACTATCCACCAACAACCACTCCACTCACTCCTCATCACTATCTCCAAACATATCCTCAGCTCGCATGCGCCTCTTAGGCACAGGAGCAGAGGCCGTAGCGGAGCCTCCCCTGACACCGGTTTTGAGGGAGAAATTCCCTCTTGAAGCGGATACTGCTGGTCGTGGTGGTTGTTGTGATGATGATGATGTTGCTGGTGTGTTGGCATGAGAAGACGTGGCGGAAATGGATGCAGCGACTCCGCTGTTATCGTTGCCGTGTCCGCTTGCGAATGGTGGTGGCTGGGCATCAGACGCGCCATCGGTGGAGGGGGCGGCGCTCGCAGCGACTGCGGCAGGAATCGGCGAATCGGCAGAACTCGACTGGACCTTCTTGAACCTACTCATCCAACCCCCACCAACGGTCTCCTCAATTTTCCTCCCCTCCTCCTCAGCGACCCCCTCCCCCCTAACCTCCGCGTCCGTCTTCGGCGGCTCCAAGAAATCCCTCTTCAACCCCTCCAACACACCCTGCGAGAACACACTCCACCCCTCCCAGACGCTCAACACGACGCCCACTTTGCGCTTCCACTGCTCGGACTTCATGCGGCCCCACCCGAGCTCTTTGTCGAGTCGGCCTAGGCGCTGGAAAGTCTTTTGGTGGGAGAAGCCGGCTTCGAAGAGGGTGCGGTATTTCCAGGCGTTGCGGGCGCCCGCTGTTGAAGAGGCCGAGAGGATGTCGGAGATGGTGTAGAGGGCGATTAGTTTGGGGTTGGAGGGGTCTTCGGTTGTGGTGGTCAGTGGAGGTCCGGTCGTGGTGGGGATTGTTGGGAGGGTGTCGGCGGGTTCGTAGTCATCCTCCTCTTCTTCGTCTTCTTGATGTGAACCTTCTGGGGCTCGGCCGCCATTTGAGGTCGGGAGGGTTTGCTCGGCGTCCGAGTCGTAGTCAGAGTCGTATTTCGCCGCTGCGAGGGTGGACGAGAACGGTTTCTCGACGTTGAGCAGCAATAGGTCGACGAACTCCTCCGCACCTCCTCCGGCGTGATTCACAACGTAGTTTGAAACGCGCGTGATGTCACCTTGTCGAAGTTTGGCGATGGTCGTAGGCATTCGTGCCAGCAGACGAGTGAAGCGGGCGCGTTGGAGAGGCGTGAGGCGGGACTTCTCTGCTGCCCGTCTGGCGTCCGTTTCGCCTTCAGGGCCACGGTTGAGCTTCCTCTCGTCGCCTTCGTCGTCTGCTTCGTCTTCGCTCGTGTCGTAGTCGATGTGGTCTGTTGCTTCCGCCAGACTTGTGAGGTCGAGGAAGGGTGTCTCCTTGTGCGGTGGGAGCCAGTCCATATCCAGGTCTCTGAAGATACGCTCCGGTCCTTTGGCGTTCCGTTTCTGGTCTTCGACGCTATCAGGTCCCCAGAGGCAGAAGCGGTAGTATACGCCTGCAGGCGACTTGCTGTCGTAAAGGAAGGCGAAGCGCTCGTCTTTTTGCACTTCGGGGAGGGTCATCAACAGAGCCTCCATTTCAAGAGCTCGATTCGCGTCTTTTTGTGCCAGGATTTTGCCGGAGATGGTGTGGATTGCGCGAACGGTGGCGATGTCGAGAGGTGGGTGCACTTCGACTTGCGCTCCCGCCGCCCTTGTTTGTGGTCCTTGCTGGTCGTAGGATTCAGGCGGCGCAAAGCCTCGATGATTCAGTGGTGGAGGAGCGTTTCGCATGGAATGTCTGGGGTTCGAGCTACGGGTCTTTTGCGCACCGAATGGTTCTGAAGAAGCTGGCCCACCCTTTGCTCCGATGCCCTGAAACTGTGCGGCCGAAGAAAGGTGACGAGAGATCGAAAGATAGAAGCCGCAACCCATATAGCGGTCTCGCAAGGTACTGACAGCCTTGTCAATCTGCGCGGCCGAAGTGCTAGAGTCCAACGTAGCGATGGCTGTCAAGGTCTTTCTCCCATGCACCGGGCCCGCAGGCGGCGTGAAGCGAACGGAATGCACCTTGACAAGGCTGGCAAGAAGGGCTTTGATTTCTTCTACGCTCGTGCCGGGAGGTATCGAGGAAAGTTGCATGGTGGGCTTCGGTGTCACGTCGTCTCTATCGTCTTCCTGAGCAGCTGCCGGTGACATTCCTTGCTGGTAGTCCTCTGCATCTTCGTACCCGAGCTCTGCCCTTCTTGCCTCTACAGCTTCGCGAGCCTCCTCTAGTTCTCTCTTCCGCTTGAGGCTCATGGGCGGTCCGGGTAGGCTTCCTGGTCCACTCCGAGGTGCTTGATATCTGGCTCCTCCACCAAAACCGCCCGCTCCTCCTCTGGGTCCGCTCGAATGTCCTCTACTACTGCGTCCATCCATCGTTCGGGACAGCATGTCATCCTCATCTCCGTCATGCGCGAACGATTCTTGAAACTCCCTCAAAGCGGCCGCATTCTCCTCTTCTTCCTTGCGCCGCTTCGCATCGGCATCTTTTTTCTCTTGTTCGAATTTGGAGAGTTTTTTGGGAGCAGAAAGTTTCTGCACCACATCAGGAAACTGTTCCACTCGATCTTCGTCGGCCATGTTGGGTGTTGCGGTGTTGAGAGTTACAGGCGCATTCGCGTAGGTTGTCGCATAACGAAGGAAGTCGAGGTCCGAGAGCACGGCTTATATAAGCGCGCATGGCAATCACAAGCCAACCGTAAACCGTAAACCGACCCCTCGACCCTAGCTTCCTCTAGACACCTGTACCTTCACTTGCATTGAACGCCGACCTATACAGCCGCTCCTTTATACACGTCTCATAATAACAATTGAAACTCTACAACCAAGAGACAAAAACAAACACAATCGCCCACCATGGCAGTCCGCAACAAATACTCCGTCCTGCTCCCCACCTACAACGAACGCCGCAACCTGCCCATCATCGTCTGGCTCCTCGAACAGACCTTCAAACAACAGTACGTCCTTGCAATACCCCTCCTCCAAACCCCCGCCGTAAATACACACTAACACACAACCTCTAGAAACCTCGACTGGGAAGTAATAATCATCGACGACGGCTCCCCCGACGGCACCCAAGAAATCGCCAAACAACTCATCGCCGCCATCGGCCCCCTGCACATCAAACTGCACCCGCGCGCCGGCAAACTCGGCCTAGGAACAGCCTACGTCCACGGCCTCAAACACGCCACAGGAAACTACGTGATCATCATGGACGCCGACTTCTCGCACCACCCCAAATTCCTCCCCCAGATGATCGCGCTCCAAAAACAAGGCAACTACGACATCGTGACGGGCACGCGCTACGCCGGCGACGGCGGCGTCTTCGGCTGGGACTTGAAGCGGAAATTGGTGTCGCGGGGCGCGAATTTGTTTGCGGATACGGTTCTCGCGCCGGGCGTGTCGGATTTGACGGGGAGCTTTAGGTTGTATAAGAAGGAGGTGCTGCAGGCTGTAATTGAGCGGACGGAGAGCAAGGGGTATACTTTCCAGATGGAGATGATGGTGCGGGCCAAGGGGATGGGGTTCAGCGTGGCCGAGGTGCCGATTTCGTTTGTCGATCGCCTTTATGGGGAGAGCAAACTTGGCGGGGACGAGATTGTGGAGTATGCGAAGGGGGTTATGAACTTGTGGGCGAAGGTTTGAGGGTGTGTGGAGGGATGGGAGATGGTTTGCTGGGGGATAGAAGGATGAGCTCCAAAAGCTGGGAATGTCGAAAGCAAGGCGTATGGGGCGTTCAAAATTGGGGTATCTTTTGTGCCTGGGGTTCATGGGAAGCAGATACCATTCTACTATGTTAGCAGGTTCACTTTGTCAAAGACTGGCGGAATGGGAGGTTTGTTAGGATCGGAACATCGATACCTTACTCCAATCCAGCATAGCCGTCCATTTTGCTGAGATCGCCTCTTTATGTTGTGGTGTGCCATCTTCAATTGCCAAAGATGCCTTGCCAGCGTGCTTGGCTTGTTGAGAGAAAGATCGACAATACAAACATAAACGCAATGTAAAGCGAAGTTCAATTGGCAAACTTTTGGCGATACCAAGATCTATATAGATCATCCCTTTTCAGAATGCTCCAAATAACAATTCATCCACCCAACCACATTCCAGTTCATACCCAGCAACCATGAACCCAATACATCAAGCACCCGCCGAGCACCTCCAGCAGAACTACTGGAACCAAGACCAAGGCGTGAACTCCTGGCAAGACGTCGGCCCACGCCGCCGCTTTCCAGCAGAGCACCCCTTCATCCAGTATCTGCCCGGCTACGGCTGGCACCAAGGCGACCGCAAGCTCCGCCACTTCAAGCCCAAGTACTACTGGACGCGCCCGCACGACGGCAAGCGCCCCGGAGCCTGGGGCCGACTCAAAGACGCAGTGACCGGCGAGGGCCCCGACGTCTTCGTCACCATCAACGGCGACAAGCGCACTCTGATGCGCGACCGCCCGCAAAAGTGGCAGTGGTCTCGATGGGAACGCACTCAGCAGGAAATCGACGACCAGCGCTACTTCGACCGGGACGCGATCGAGGCGGAGTTCATGGATCCGTTCGAACCGACTTGGACGAACAAGAGCTCGCGCGCCGGAGCTCACTACAACTTCAAGAATAGGAAGTATGAGAACCTGCAGTCTTCGTGGTCGGGCTCGCCGTTTGGGTATGGGGCGAGCAATCGGGTTTGGAGGGATGCGCAGTGGAGGCCGGGCGCGAAGAGGTCGGATACGAATCCGTACAATTACCAGACTCCGGATTTGCAGTGGTGGAACCGCGTGCCGTGGAACGCTGGGGAGTTCCCGGGTGGGCGGCCGTACGATCCATGAAGGTGCAGAACTGGTGAGCTCGTAGATCTTGACGATTGGGGAGAGAATAGTCGGAATTGCGAGGAGCGCATCAAATCGCAGCAAAGCCAGGGGTATCATCGCGCGCGTTAGAACTTGAGAATTATGTCAAAACAAACATGGAGCCAATTTGCCCCATCAACTCTCAGTCTCAGTCTTCTGAGCCCAGCCGAAAGCGGCCACTTCCTGGGCTTTGCTCAGATCTCGATCTTTCTGCTCGCTTTCCTGAGCTTTGGTGAAAATTTGCTGCGTTTGCTCAGAGTTCCAGTCATCGCGGAAAGCCGTGAGCTGGCTGGTGGAGGTGACGGCGGTTTTCTTGACTTCGGCAAACATGTGCGCTTTGCTCGTTTGGGGTTTGATGAGAGGTGAGACCAGGTTTGGGATTGTGGAGCGCAAGGCGTCGAGCTGTATGGTGGTTAGTGGATTGTTTGGGTTGATGTTGACTTTGGTGGTAGGGATAGGAGGGTGGCGAACCTGTGTTTGCAGCTTCTCGAGGCGAGCGAGAGAGTCTTCGAGGGATTGGACTGTGTCGGCCATGGTGCTTGATATTAGCAGATGGCTTTGTGGTGACTTTGTTCGATGTTGTCGTCGTGTATGAGTTTGCGGTATGGGGCAAGGAAGATGGAGTGCGCGGTGGCTAGCGTGTCTTAGTAAGCCCCACTTTGGGTAAGGTGCCGATCTTACATGCTCTCTCTCTCGTGAATGCATACGATACCATACCTCACCATGAAACTCGAGACTAGGCATCAGACTTCTTTCCATCGTCGTCGTCACTATTGTCAGGACATACATATCACATCGACAAACACACGTGCGCCAGCGTCGGTGTGATACTAGTAACTGTGATACTGCAGGGAACGATGGTACGGCACCCACTCCGAAGCCCTGCATTCCGGCCCATACAGTTGTGAGTACAGTACCCACCAAGAGAACGTTCCATTCCATGTCGTGGAGGCGTGGGAAGCTCTCAGTCTTCTGGGACGACACAAACATCGAGATGCCTTTTGTATCAACATGGAAGAAGTACACCCCTGCTGGTATCTCAAGCCTTCCAAGTCTGCTTCTATGTGTGGCAGGCTAGAGCGCAGAAATGAAAGCCACTCATCGTTGCGATTGTTGGCGATTATCACATACTAGGCACTATGCACGGTTGCATACATAGTAGTGTGCCTGTCCAGTTGTGACGGTACCGTCGCATGCAGGCAAAGCAAGAATGATGTTGATGCCGCTGTAATAGGGGTGTTTCATCGTGATACATGTACGCTGGAAGAACGACGACGGGGACTTATGGCTATCGATCACAATATCGGTGCAGTACCTACGATACGATGTCTGGAGAGAATGCATGTTCACATACATCATACCATGCATGGTATGTTGTGCTATCGGATCGGATAGATGTAGGGTCGCATCTAGCTCCACCCAGCCGCCCAATTGACGAATCGTTAGCTCGGGTTCGCGTCGCGTGGGCTGGTCGCGCTAGAGAACCATGTGGAGAGCTGCAAGAGTGGACTCTTGCCCTGGTTTCAAGTCTTCAGCGTTGAGAAGGGCTATCATGAAGTCTCGTACTGTTGGAACCATGGAACGATACAAGAGTAGGAGCTTGACATGACACTCCCTCGAGGCAGCGCAAGAAAAATGGTAGGCGCCATGTGTGCCTGACTCTGCGGCTGAATACAATAGCTCAATGTAGCTATGGAAGTAACAGTAACACTACAGCCAAGTCAATCACCCGATTGGCCGCATAAATGCGAGGACCTGCAGCAGCGCTCTAATGCATGCAGCTTAATGGAGCCCTTGAATTGACGGGCGCCGCTTAGCTCTCGTATGGGTTAGATATTACACGACCAGGTGGAAGCGAGTCTTTTCTCTTAGGCAGACTCCCAATTCCTGCTTCTTCACCCTACGCTCTCTTCATCCCACTTCCATCCCGCCCTAGCCGCGCAACGGGTCTCTCATACTCTACTTGCATTCTGCAATCGCATTCACTACAGTACTGCCGTAGCACAGACGTCGCTCAGTCTGCAACACCAATTTGCCCTCACCCCTGTACCCGGCCAGCGCCAGTTACATAACGCCCAAGTCCAAATGGCCAACGCAAGAGAGTTCTCCAAGCGCAAGTCCTACCTCAGTCTCACGCCAGTCGACTTTTCCGACTTCTCCCACACCACAAACTCTCACGCTCAGCCAAACACACCACCCGCAGAATCAAACTCTCCATCGCCCTCCCCACTCGTTTCAGCTCGCCCGCCTACCGCAGGCGGCGGTCCACTCTCGTCGCATCCAACCTCAGCCGAAGACATCCACAGCAGCTTCTTCCCACCCACTCCAGACACCGAAACCAATCAGCTAGCAAAAATGTCCACTTCCACCTCTTCCAACCACGACACCGACCGTGCCGACAGCTTCCGCACACCAGCGTCGCCCTCAAGTACTGGTCAGAAGCCCTCGAAAGGCGAGCAGCAGAAGCAGTCCGTTCGCAAGCTCTTCTCCTTGAACAACCTCCGCAATTCCTTCAGCAGCTCGCGCGCCTCTCTGCAAAGTCAGAACGCGTCCGCAGAGACCTCGCCTCGGCAGCCTCGAGTCGACCCTTCAAGCCGTCCGTCTTCCCGTCAGACCATCACTCCACAGATGCGCTCGCGTGCCAAGTCGGGCAGCTGGTTCAGGCGCAAGAGTGGCATGTTCTTGATGAAGGAAGAAGGGTTCGGTATGGACGCTGTTGTTGGGGATAAGCCATCAGCTCAGGGAAAACCAGCGGTTCACGAAAGGCCGGAGTCAAGAAACAGTATTGAGCAGACGCAGGAAGACCATAGCCCAGCGCCCTTATTGCCCGAGATCGGCAACCTGGGAAGCGGCGACACCACAAACGGCGGAGATCTCGGCTGGGACGAAGGCATGTTCAAGAGATGATGAACTGCATCAACTCGACCAAAAGTCCAACATCGACGGACACAAAAAGTGAGACATGGCAAGCACAACGGCTGGCCGTTCGCCGATCTTTCCTCACGCACATGGGCAGCGACGTGCCACGAAGACTAGACGGCACCTTCCTGTTTTTCCACTGGGAATGGGATTTCTCTTACAGCTCTGGGTCTTCTTTCTCCTTCTCTCGTTTGTTGCTTTCCTTCTTTTCGTACCCGGCGTTTGAGCGACTCATACCCCTTTCTGCGGCTTTTCCTTTTACGGCCGCTCAGCAAGCTTGTTGTTGTCTTTATTCATGTACAGTGTACTACAGGAAGAACATATGAATATATCGACATTGTACGCACGAGCTTCGACTTCCTTTTCGAATTTACAAATGCCTGTCTCGACAACCGGTTGCCACCAGCACAAAATGAAACAGGTGCGCTTCATACTATCTCCCATCCCAACATGGCTTTCACATCGCCATCTTCCCATCTTCCCCGCCGTCCATCATCCACCCCTCTTCACCACCGGGCTGCTTCCCGGTCAAATTAATTGAAGAACGTGTGCTTCTTTCAACGCTACCTGCAACAAATCCTCGTTGTCGAGTCGCCGATGGTCATTCCCTGCCAATCTGACCTGTCTGCGAGGCGGACCTGCGTGAGCGGCGACGGCGAGCGGCGAGCGGCGATTTGCTGTCGGAGCATGTTCCAGACGTTGCTCCCACTCACTCACTCGTTCAGCTCACTTCCACAGCAACCACCCTCGCCCTCGCCCTAACAGGCCTCTTCCCCGTCAAACTGTTCACAGACGTGTGCCTCTTCAACGCTATCCTCAGCAAGTTCTCATTGAGGCGCTGATGGTCGTTCCTAGCCAATTTGGCCGCTTTGCGGGCGAATCTGCGTGAGCGGCGGGCGGCGATTTGTTGTTGGAGCATGCTGGTGAGACACATGTTGGTAAAAAGGTGGAGTTTGGGATGAGTTGTCAGATTTGGTGGTTTCGTTGTTAGGTGGTGGGTGGGTGATGAGGATCACCAAGTGGTGAGGGATGTTTTTGTTTTTGTTTGTTTGGGGGATCGATGGGTGGAGTTTGGAGAGATCCGAGAGGGAAGATTGGGAGATTCATAATATGGAAGTTATTGTGGTTGTGAATGGGTGGTGGATGGGTGGTGGATGGGTGGTGGATGGGTGGTGGATGGATGGTGAGTGAGTGAGTGATTGGTGAATGATTGATGCATGGATGGTGCACGAATGGTGAATGGATGGTGAACGGATGGTGATTGTACGGCGAAGGTGTCATTGTTAGGTACATACTGTAGGTAGTTCACTGAATCTGCTGGTCAATGGTCGTGATTCCGTTCATTTTTCTGCCGAATATGGGTCGAGCCTGATATGCATGAAGGGATTTCGAAGCAACATGCTTATGAGATCAAAGGTGCGAAAGGGATCATGGTCGAGCGACACCTCGATCGTGTATTGACATGCAGAGTTTGTGAAATGTTGAGATGTTCGATCTGCTCGCACTGTTCTCTCCGACCATTTTTTCCTGTTTTATCTGTCTGTGTGATAACTAATACCAAAGTCCGCAGACCTTCTTCCAATGTGTGTACTTAGGTTTCGAGTTGAGGAATATCCACCCAACCTAGCCCTGATAACGAAATACCGAAATACGTCTCGCCGTTCCCACCAACGACCAGATCATCATCTCGTCAACTTCGATCACTTCTCAGCGGAACTAGTCCACTTCCCACCCCAACCACATCAATCACTGTTACCACCGCCAATCACACTCTGCGAATCCGTGTCCGGATAGTAGAAAGCGCCGACGGCGATAATCACATAAGCAGCGATCAAAAGACTGCCCTCAAGGTAGTTACTCCTTCCGTCGAGAATCAAGAAGTTGATGACGAAAGCAGTGGCGAACAAGCTGACGGTCTCGAACAGGTTGAAGTACAAGCTCATCTCTGTATTCAGGATCCAGCCAAGGAGGACAACGACAGGCGTGACGAAAAGAGCGATCTGGATGCTAGACCCGACTGCAACACCAATGGCGAGATCCATCTTGTTCTTGGCGGCGACCGTCACGGCCGTGACGTGCTCGGCGGCGTTTCCGACAATGGGCAGAATGATGAGACCGATGAATGCTTCGCTGACGGGAGAGTTGTTGACCATCTCGGGGATGGCTTCGACCAGAAATTCGGCGCAGACGGCGACCAGAGCTGTCGAGAGGAGAAGCATGACAACAGCAGCGGTACGGGACATTCCATGGTCTTGCTCCTCATCGACTTTCTGGGCGCCCTCCTCTTCAGATCCGACCCTGGCAGGAGTATTGCTGCGAATGGCGGCCGACGGTGTCAGGTAGGGGTGGGGACCCGCATGATGCTGACTAGCACCTTGCTGGTTGAGACGATCGGGCAAAGAGTTGGTCCGGCGAATGACAGGGCGACCACGGAATGTCGGGACTGGTGTGTTGCCGGAAGAAGCAGGAGGCGGCGGCGTAGCGAAAACGTTGTTGGAAAGCATCTTAGTCAGACCAGGCGAGCGGGTAGAAAAGGCACGCATGTTAAACGGGCGTCTCACAGTCGTGCCATCGATCTGGCTTTCAGCGGCACTGATGTCTTGTGCGAAACCGACACGCGGGCCACTGTTAGTGCGCACCGGCTCGATCAGCTCGATTGCCGGCTTCTCGCTAGCTTCGACAGAATCTGCGGTGCGACGCTTCTTGTGGTGTTTTTTCTTCTTCTTGTGGGACTTCTTGAGTGATGTCGCAACGTCTCCGCCGTTTTCATCACCAAAGTCGCGCACTCGGGGATCGATGTTGCTGCCATTTTCGACATCAGCGTCGAAATTGTCGTTGTCCACTCCAAGCGGAGCGAGTGTCGACGGACGGCGAGATGAGACTTGGCTTCTGATTGCATGCTCCCAGTAGTTGCCCTGGCGTTCAGTGGTGGTAGCCGCAGAGTTGAGAGCAGGAGGTTCTGAAGCTGCTGGCGAAGTGGCGCTAGCGATGCTCATGCTGGACTTGCGGTGGCGACGATGTTTGATCATGCGCTTGATGCGTTTGCCTGCGTGGCGGACAGATCCAGAGTCTCCAGAAGCGTCGGAGTCGGAGCTTGAACTGCTACTAGAAGAATCAGACGATGATGAAGAATCCATCATGTCATGCAAGACACCGGGGTGGGATTCGGCCTCGATCATCTCCTGTGGCATGCTCTCGTACATGTAGGCATGAGACTTGAGCTGGAAGAGTAGGTATAGACCATAGACCAGGAGTAAGATCACACTTGTGCCTCGGCTGACAGCCAACACAGCGGTTTGGGCCTCTGCAGCCTTTTCGGTTCTGAACGAAGCGTGGAAAGCAGTCTGTACGATGGAAGTCAGTGATGTGTTCTTCAGATGGTGGGGAGGCGAATTCTTACCGGAAGCAACAAACTCATAACACTCAAGCTCAGCAAGCAAGCGCTCATCTGTGTGACAGTGCTGTTGTAGATCTGCTCTCTGTAGCGAAGACCTCCAAGAAGGAAAGCCATGCCAAGAATGAGAAGCAAATTGGCCAAGATGGAGCCAAGGAGCGAAGCTTGTACGATGCGGATCTCATTCTTGACCAATGCGATGATAAAAATGATCAGCTCGACAGCATTTCCAAAGGAAACGTTGAGGAGTGCACCTAGGGTGTCACCAAGACGACTGGCGACACTCTCAGTGGCGTGACTGAGCAGGCCAGCGAGCGGTACGATGGCGACAGCGTTCATAGCGAAGACAATGGTAGGGCTCAAATGCGCAGCTTCGGCAGCAATGCCGATGGGTACGAATATCAGCAGCACGTTGATCCAGCTGTGGCAGATGGCATTCTTAGTGTGGACGACAAAGCGCTTGCTAGCCTGGATGGTGCGGGTAGTCATGGGAGGTTTGGGTGCCGTGGCGGTTTCAGCGCCATCAGCGGGCTCTACGGAGGGATCTCCATCGCGCGCAGCTTCGGACTTGACCTTGGGTGAAGCTGTAGCATGTCTTGACTGGGACGGACCCGGCTGGGCGTGTGTGTCGGTGACTGCCTGAGCACCGCTCGCTCCTGCGACGCTTCCATTGCTGCGGTCGCTAGTGCTTGTTGAAGGCCAAGCGACCCCGTCTTTCTCGTTCAACCCGCCAGAATTGCTGTTGTCGTGAGTGGCGTCGAGGGTAGGCAGCGTGGCTCTCGGTGGTGTATCTTGGGCAGATTCGCGTGGTGTGTGGCGGCTGTTGCGTCCGGCCACTGAGCGGAATTTATCTGAAAGGCGATCAGAAGCTTTTCCCATGGAAGTATAGGCGTGCGGTTGCTGGCGGCGACCGAGTGTGTGAGGGAGAGAAGAAGGGTTCTAGGCGCGTGGAGTTGTCTGGGGTTATATGGGAAACAAAGAGAGATAAGCTCGGGTCTTGGTCTGCGCTTGCAGGGCTAAGCATGCGTCAGAGTGGAGACGATCAGCAATGGCGCGTCTGTTCTGTGATAGAACCGCTTTGTGGCGGCACGTGAGGCTGAGCAATGGGGCAATCATCATCGGTGGGCTTCTAGAAGAGAGCATTGAACTCACGCATCATCTGAATCCATGAATGAGCGGTCTCTCAATGGTAAAAGGATAGGGTGGAGTGGGCGAGTTTGTATGGTAGCAGCTTTCATGCTTGACAAACACGCGATACTGACAGGACCTAAGCAAGGGCCTAATCACGTGTCCACCGTCTTTTCAGCCACCAGTGGCGCTGAGCACGGACTATCGGACATCGGATCTTCTCTCCGCACTAAACCCTAAAGCAAGGCCACTCAATTGCCATCTAAAAGATGACCGCAGATGAACTTACAGGTCCCGTACTCCAGGCACAGTGATATGGTCCCCTCTTAACGCTGCCATGGATCAGTGTTCCGGAAGAGACAGAGGGAGAGATGAATTAAAGAGAGAGATGGACTCTTGACCGCTGGCTATCTTCACAAGGATGCTCGAATTCCCACAACCTGGCAGATCCACGGCGTATCGAACACGCTTACGTGGAACCTCGTTAGTCGTCGCTACGGTCCACCGTGCCCGGCGTGCCAACTAATCTGCGGTGCCTTGTCTGGTTTGCATAGCTGCGTTTGAAGCTAGCGCATCTCGCTGGCTTTGGTAATGCTCTCACATGATGTTGTAATAACTTAGAATATCAAGGTGATGCCTCGGAAGTGTCGAATAAGTCGAGCACGCGACCATCGTCATCTACTTACCGCTATGCCGGACTGCCGAAAGTAAAAGTAAGAAAGGTACATGTAGGTACATACTGGTTGAAACTAGGAACGGCTCTAGGGCACATACACCCTGAATCCTGAAGCTGCCTTGAAGCTTGACGTCTGAGATCTACGCACTGATTTGTTAGCGCGTGAGTATATCTACGCAGCCACAGTTGCTTATCGCTGCGCCTTTCGTCGTGGCTCAATCGCCTATATGTAACTACTATACTGTATTCAACCCTCAAAGATACACTAGCCACTACTCATAGTCCTGTCTCTGTGGTATCATCGATGTAAACGAACTCTACCCCCAAAAATAAGTACGTCTATGTGTAACAAAGATACATGAAATTTGTATACAGCTCTCAGTGGTAGTGTAGGATCGGAACCACTCGGAGTCTCAAGGTAGTACGATCTCGATTATGTCGAGAGATGCGGGAGGCGTTTTTGTAATCATCATGTAGCCACCCTCTGACAAGGCTCAAAGGCAAGACGAAGACCATTATACTTTGGTTCACCAACCACCTGATTGAATCGGACTTCAGTCGTGTTTTTGTGTTCCTCAAATGTGCCCAGATGATAAGTAATAATTCCAATCTGTCGGCTCGACACTCAGTCTCCCGTAATATCGCAGCAAGTGATCATAAATGTACGTTCGATTCCATGAAGGCTCTGCGCTCTTTCGCCAACTGACTTAGGTAAGCCGACTAGGTACGCCAATACGCCTGGATCTTGCTTGGCCCGAAAATATATCATCAAGAAACCTCTCGACTATCCTCATTATTCCTCATCCTCTCAACTCGCCCGCAAAGCCCTCAGCCTCTCACCAAGCTTATCCTCCCGTTCCTCCTCGGGTTGTGCAGCAATACCCTTCGCTGGAGTAGCCGTATTCATCTCCTGCGAGAGTTCCACGCCCGCCTCGTCCGCGACTTGACCCATGAGCTTGTCCACCTCGTCTTGCGGCGTCGCAACAGCAGTGGCAGACGAAGTCGCATTCTCGTAGTATCCAGTCGCGACGTCCAGGTCCTCGAATTGCGTCTCGAAGCGGTCCATGACAGCGCTGATCTGTAGTAACATCTCGGTCAGTCCCTGCTTGTGTCCGTGAATGTCCTCGGCCAACGACATACCTTCTCCAAGTCCATACTCTTCATCGCAGTATCCATGCCCTTGACCACGTTTGTCATGCTGCCAGTCACCGCACGCATCGTGACAGCGGTCTGTACTCGCGAGCTGACGGCATCTAGTCTTGATCCCAGCCGTAGCAGGTTGACTTTCTCGTTCTGTTTGCGGATCGCATTCTGCGCGTAGATCTTGGCGATGTCGGCGTGGCCTTGTTGGATTGCCTGGTAATGGAGGGCGCAATCAGTATATTGACCTTGACATAGCTAGATAACCAGCATGAGATAAGGTGAGGTTAAACGCACTTTCTTCAGCTTCGCGCGCTCGGCCTGCTCATCTTTGCCCGCCTTTGCTGCCTGTCGGTTGAGTTGCTTTGCTGTGAACTTGCGTGAGGTCAGCTTTTGTGTGTACTTGCGCTTTGGAGGGATTCTCACCTTGAGGTTGAAGAGTGCTTTCTCGAGGCCGGACATGATTGCGATATGGTGGTTTGCTAGTTATGCATGTGTGTCTATGGATAAGCAGAGTCTAGATCCTGGTGATTGCGATGGCGGGCGCAGCAGTGAACGGGAGTCCCACCAACCCCACGTCATCGGCCCGCGGTGCACGTGGGGAAGAAAGAGCGACCCGTTGAGGCAGCGATCGACCGTTCACCGTTCACTTCACTTCATGGTGGATGATCCAGATATATATATCACGTGTCTGTTGATGGATTGATGACAGTCTGAGGCGATTTTTGTTCAGCGATCATGTTACGCAGCCACAGTGTCTTCGAGGAAGTCAAAGACGTTTTATACATAAGAGCGTATCACAGTTAACACGATCTTCTACTAATTTTTCATATGAAGCTGCAAAACGAGCAAAACCTTCGAGGAAACAGCTTTATGGACATCCCTGTTACACTTCAAGTATCGCACTACTCTAGTGATGGTGATATAAACCTGGAAGACAATGATTACCGGCGCTAACGACAGTGGGAGACATCTGGAGTATTCGCTTAGGGTCAGGGTTGGGGTAAGAGTGTAGCGAAAATGAAATTGCAGTGTACACCTTCGTCTATTGCAACAGTTACGATCAGAGAATAAGCCAACGATAGCAAGCTTCGCAGGCCAGCCAAAGCTTCTTCATCCATACCTAAACAGCCTCATCCTCCCGATCCAAGAGCCACTCACCCCACTTGAACTCAAACCCGTTCGGATGCCTGGGCGAACTCACAGGAAGCTCCCTGACCACAGTATAATGACCGACACAGGCACCCATAGCCGAAGCCAAGGCCTGAACCTCGCTATCCTCAAGCCAGCTTTTAATCGCATCTTCTTCCTGTCCATCATAGAACTGAATCGCGACATAAACATCAGCCCATGTAAGCCCCTTTAGCTCTCGTCTCCACAGCTGCAGGCTTCGTCCGAATGCAGAGATTGATGGCTTTGGATCAGATGGAGATCCTGGCTGGGGCCACTGCAAATTTAACGGCGGTGGCGGGACACGTTCGGTCAGCCCGATTATGTTCTTTAGCATCAACGTCTCCAACGTGTTCTTGTGACGGAGAAGGAAGCGGTCGAGATCCGTTTGCAGGAAAAGGTACCAGCCGAGCGAATAGTGAAACAGTCGGGGTGCGAAGGGAAGTAGACTGATGTTTCGGTCTCGCTTGATGTTGATTTCGGTGAGCATTGGCCATGTTGCGGTCTCGAAAACCAGTTGGAGGAGATTGTCGAAACCGGCCGACCATTCGGAAGCGTCCTTCAGTCGGAGCACTCTGAGGTTTGAGGCAGCCTGAAGGAGCGTAAGCCACCGTGAACCTTGTACCAGGTCGTGATGCTCCTCTCCAGAGATATCCAGCCGGTCGGCGAGTGATTGCGGCGGTCTTGAGCATTTTATCAACAGGACGATACAGGTAAGGTTGGCCACACTGTCATTTAGCAAGCGTGGGGTTTGAGCTATTCTTGTAGCCCAAGTTGTGTCGTCGAGAGAGCTCAGTCCTGGAACGCACAGCCATAGGATACGTTCCATCGCTACTGATGCAACAGGCCACCGAGACAACGCACCCAGAATCTCTATCGGAGAGACATGAGCAAGAGAATTCCGATAAAGGTAGCGGAGGATCTCGTGTTTGACGTAGTGAGCAACTGTCAAGTGCTGAATAGCATTGAACATGTCACCTCCGCGCTTGCCTGAAATATCCAATTTCAGGAAATTAGGCACATTGAGCAGCGGGCTCATACCTGCGCTTGCGAGGAGGACGTCCTTGTACAAGAACACACAGCGCAGCTCTGAGAGTCTCCGCAATCCTTCGCCGAGTACACGTTCGAAATCTCCAGAGCCAATGACGGTCCTGGACATGGAGTCGTCATCTGCAGGTCCTGAATCGGTATATCTCTCGTTGTATTCGAACATGATGTCTTTCACGCCTTGCAGCTGCATTCCGTAACGTTGAGCGATATCCATGCAAGCAGGCGGAACATCGAGGGCGGCAACAGGTAGTCCGTATACCACGTTGACCTGAAGAATTTTGGGTCCGATCAACGGGTTTTTGGTCAACTTTGTGAATCTGGCCATCGAGGATCGCAGTGGCAGAATAAAGATATCTGTGAAGCGGTCCTGGAGAGCGGTAGTAGCGGCATGACTGTATGCCCTGCTAACGAGCCGTAGACGCTGCAAGTCCTCGGCGTCTTCGATGTTCTGGGCGATCTCCAGGAGTAGTTCGGGCGGGAGGTCTTTTGGTGCAGGCGAGAAACGAGGGTACCCAGCAATCGCTTCCGGTCTTGTTTTGGGAGGGTGCTGAACGCCCCGAGGTGGTGCGTCCATGGTCATACAGTGATGAGATGATAGATGCACTGGTGTTGTTGATGCGAAGATGCGAACACCGGGTTGGGTGTAGAAGTTTGTGTGGTGAAGATATGGGAGTGGTGTGCGTCTGAAATTCGGGAGCACATAACTGACTGTGAACGCGCGCGGGTTCAGTGACTTTGTTTCTAGGATGTAGCAAGCACACATGACCGCACTAATATTACCTACACGGCGTCACATGACCAGTCTCAAGTCTCATAGACAACCGAGTTCGCTGGACGCATTCTAGCACATGTACGCCACATCGGGGATCTTCATACATATAAGAGGTAGGCAAAATCAAGCTGAAAGGTACTCGTCAGCCGTGTATGTCACAGCAAAGTGGCAATTGATACTGATCTGTGTGGTCCAAAGATTGATTGCAGACATGTTTGATTGACCTGTCGTACATCATCGCTTCGCGACCTTCTTAATCGAAGCTTCCAGCTTAGCTTGCAGTGAGTTGAGATCGAACCCAAAGCTCTTCGCCTTAGGCTTAGGCGCATCGGCCGTCGGTTCTTGAGTAGGTTTCGCTGTCGCTGTCGGTTGTGGTTCGGGCGCTGAGGTAGTCTTCGACGCCGTCCTCCCAGGGACATCAAGCGGCTTCCACTGCCTGACATCCTCCGGCTGTCCCATGCCAAAGTTCGTCTTCGCAGTAGCGTCCGAGATGACATTCGCAAACTGCTCCTCAGTACTCGGGCTAGGAAGAGGATTGCGCGCCTGTATCCTCTCCGCCTCGGAGACTCTCTCTGCCTCCTCTTCCTCCGGCGTCCAATTCTGCACACGCTGCCGCAAATTCTTGGTCGTAGCCTCAACCTGCTCACTAACAGAATTCAACAACGTCCGCCTCTCCGCGGGATTCATGTCCTTGACTCTTGCCAGGAATTGCACCTCTGTTTCATCCTTTCCGGGCTCTGGATAGTCCTCAATCTCAAGATCTTCCACGTGTGCGAGTAGGTTCGGCAGGTCCTCCTCTTTGAGTCTTTCGGCAGAGGCCAGCGCCTCGGCGATGATGAGGCGATGTGTGGGAAATGAGTGGACCGATCTGGATGGTAGGATGGGTTGAAGAGTTGCCGGCATGTTTTCGAGCATTTCTTTGGCCCTTCCAACTGTCACCAGATATTCATTCAGATTGGCTTTCACCGGCTGCAGGAGTCGGAGGTCCTCTGTCTGTAAGATTTCAAGTCTCTCTTTGTGGTCGCGGCTGTTGTCGCTCGCGGTCTGCTGCCATTTGCGCGAGGTGGTGAGCCGGCGGACCTGGTAGTGTTTGGTGGCATTATGTATGCAGGCGCCGAGACGCCTGGCTGACATTGGTGGCATTACATTGCGATGCATGGGAGGTGGTGGATGTTGAAGGAATTGAGACCAAACGAACTGAGTGATGTCGTGTGCCGCTTGTCGGGGAAGCAGCCGAGTCGCTCTGCTTGACCGCAAGGCCGTACACAAATGCTCCCTACACATACACAGACATAAACATAGACAGGGACAAGAATAAAAAGACAGGACAACACCGCTTTCGAGCTAATCATACAATACATTATCTTATGGAGGACTCATGAACAGACTTTCATTGAAAACATGTCAAATTCACATACGCGTGCTATCTTTTCACCCAAAAGTAGGTGGGCATTGCAACCACGTGGCATCATGCAATGCGACTTTTTCCCCAACGCCGCCGATGTATTCCCATCCACAATAACGCTTCACCATGAAATCGTTTACTGGGCGCGGATGGCGTTGCCCAGGGCACCTCCGGTGAATCCGCCGCCTCGGGGCGCACCGCCGCCACGTCCTCCACCACCACGGCCACGGCCACCACGTCCACCACCACGGCCGCCACGCTGGGGCTGTCTCTCGAAAGCGTGGGCGGTACCCTGGGTGCGTTGCTCCAACACGCGCTCGTTCGACTCGATAAGATGCTGCGCCTTGTCGCTGAGGGAGAGCGACAAGCTCTGGAGACGGCTAAGCTCCACGCCCTTGCGGAAGATGATGGCAGAGTTGACCTGGTCCAGAGCAGCGGCAAGCTCCTCGTGGTGGATCATCTTGCTGACAATGGCGGCGACCTTGCGGGGCTCGAGGTCGAACATGCCGGCCAGCTGGTCAGTACCGAGAGTCTCGTAGAAGGGAGCGTAGGTGAAGAGGTAGGTACGGAGACCCTCCTCCTGGATCTGAGCCTCAAGCATGGCCTTGATCTCGTCCTTCTTAGGCAGAAGCTCCCAGATCTTGATGGTTGTGATGAACTCGGCGGCCTTCTTCCACTCACCAGCAGCAAGCGCCTTGGAGGCTTGCATGACGTGGTCGCGAGTGTTTTCGGGAGGGCCGGTGAAGATCTGGCGCTCGTGGTACTCGAGCATGCGGCGGTAGGACTTTGAGATGACGCGCTTGCGGACGTCAGGGCTTGAGCCGACCTGTGCGAGGAGAGGGATCTCGAGAAGCATAGAGCAGGTCAGGTAGACGCACTCGAGGAGCTCAAGGTTGATGTGCATGTGGAAGGGCAACTGCCTTTGCCTCTCCAGGCGTTCCTGCTCTGGAGTGATCTGGCTGTAGCGCTGCATCTGCAGACCCTGGGCGAGCAGCTCCTTTTGGCGCTGGCTGCCACAAATGTCCTGCAAGCTGTTCTGGCACTCGTAGATGAGACCAGCGCGGAAAGCGCACAGACCGACCTGGGTAAGAGTGCGGTTGTAGAGAATCTGGGAGTTGATGTCGAACTGGCTGATGGTCTCCTGCAAGTGGGACATGAGCATCATGTCACGAGCCTTGTAGTACTGGTCGTGCAGGGCAAGGTGGTAGACCTGGCAAAGCATAGCGCGAGCACGGATAATGCCCTCGCTGTTCTTGAAAAGGTAGCCGCAGAGCGTTTGGACGAGCGTGGTGATGTCGTTGTTGCTTCTGGGGGTAACGGTGGAGTCGAGCTTTGCGGGGAGGCTGTTCCAGGTCTGCTCCTCCAGGATGGCGACAACCTGGGTGGGCTTGAAGTAGACGTGTTCCAGGCGGCGGATGACAATGCGGTTGATGTTTTCCGAACCGACCTTGAGCTCAGTAGTGGCCTTGCAGCGCTCGGCGTAGATCTGGGAGCGCACCAAGTTGGAGTAGAGAGCGGTCTCGTCAGTCAACCTCTCGATATATTCCGAAGTGTGCGGGTCGACGTGCTGGAGCACGCGGGTAAGCTCATCATCGAGACGCTCGACGAAGGAAGAAACGCTGCCGGGAACCTTGAAGATCTCGCCAGGGGTGATGGTGGGGAGCTTCTCGTCGTCCTCCCACTCCTCAGCGGTCTCAGTGACCATGATCTCCTTGTTGTTCTCGAGAACCTCCAAGAGACGGGAGATCTCCTGCTGGGCAGCCTTCCAGTGCTCTTGCGACATTTGCGAGCCGCTGCCAGATGTGAGGTCGAAACGGGTGGCAATAAGGGTGAGAAGAACACGGACGCGCTGGTAGTCGCTGATAGAGACATCGATCAGCTTCTCCATGATCTTGATCTGCTCAAGACGGTCGGTGTTCTTCCTGCCGCGAGACTCGACTATTGAGCGGAGGTGCTTAAGAATGCTCTCCGGGGTGTAGACCATGGCCTTGCCGCCTGCGCCAACCATGGTGAAGCCATCGTCGCCGTCCTCGATCTGGGAGGGGTCAACGACCAGCTTGACGGGCTTGGCCGTCCTCGGCTTTGTGGGCACCACGACCTCCTCGGCCTCTTCCTTCATGAATGAGTCGGGGTTCTCGCGGAAGCTGGTGATTTCGGTCTGGAACTCGCGGTTGTTCTTCTTGATCTTCTGGCGGAGTGCGTTCAGGCCCTTCTGTGCGATCGGGTTCATTTTCTTGGGCGTAACCTTCTGCTTCTCAAACGCCTCGGCGACGCTGGTCTCCAGTTCGGCGATGGCCTTGACGAAGACCTTCGGGGGTTTGCCGTCCAGGTTGCGCATGAGTACGGGTACTTGGCGGTTCATTTTGTCGTATTGCTCGTTGATGACGCTCCAGTCAGAGATCCTTCCAGCGTTCTCCATGAGTTTGATGGTGGCCTCGAGCTCGTCAAAGCGTTTGTCCTTTGCGGACTTGACCACCTTGACCTTGTCTTCATCGTCGCTGTCCTCGCTGTCCGAGGCTGCGACCAAGAAACGGTCGGCGCCAGTCTTTCCATCGTTGTCGCTGTCGCTGGAGTCGTCGTCGCTGTCCGAGTCCTCCTCCGAAGATTCCTCCGAAGTCTCCTCCTCGGACTTCTCCTCCTCGTTGATATCGAACTCCTCCTCGTCGGAGCTGGACGAGTCGCTGTCGCCGGCGTGGAAAAAGCGTGATCCCATCTTTGCTGCGGGGCCGGTCGTGGGCAGCGAAAGTGCGAGATGTCGTGTGGCCTGGTTTCGGGGTGCTGAGAGCGGTAGCTACGTAGTCACGCCTTGTCGTCGCTTGCCCAACTTCGTAGGGTGCGAAAATAAAAAAGTCCGTGCGCGGTCTCTTGGCATATCAGACATCAGCCCGTGGCGACTTCGCAAACAACTCCCAACTCCACGAGACATGCATGGAATAATCGTTACTGTTGATGAGAGTAATTTGTTTGTATTGTGTCTCATATGACGGGATCTGCACCCGAACAGTGGTGCCTAGTCGTCACGAGGGTTCACCGGTCAAGACTGTCCTACGGTCACTTGCCGGCTTCATCACAAGCCTGATGTGTACCTACATGATGTTGAGTTGCTTCATTCACAATACAGACTTACCCAAAGTAGCTGTGCTAAAAAGAGGGAACGACCTTTGGGAGATGGGGCTGCTGCCAACACGCACCCATCACCATCACCGTCTTACCCGCCATGGTTCTACAGTCAGATGTACGGCTATATTCATAGGTATATGTACATTTAGTCTAGCGACATGGGCTACCTATCCAGTGAGCGGTAGACAACATATGTGGTCTGGCATTCCAAGTCTAGAGCCTCACTGTCGACATGACACCATGCACTTGACACACAGAGCGCAGACAACGTGGTTGGATCCAAGAGAGAGATTTCGACGCAATGCTGAAGTAACAGAACATGACTGCGTCTCAAAGACCGGCACATCGACAATCTGCCTGAGTTGTGGTTGACGTTGTACTGCTATCATTTGTATGCAACCAGGTACAATATACCCTCAACTCTCCTGTGTGGTACAACAATCAATACTAACCGATACTGATCAGACGGTGCTCGAGATTGCATCCATCTGGATTTCTTAGAATAACTGCGAAAGAGGCGTGGTATATGCAACCGGGAGCAACGCCAGACTGTGCTTGCCAGTTCAGAAAGAGTGGCATTACTGGCATCGGAATAACAAACCTCCATACGGTTGATCTCAGCACACACGCAACAATCAAAGGTGGATTCATTATGGAAGTGTTGAAAAACATGAAGCATTCATTCACGTCCCGCCTTCCAACCATGAATGGGAGTACCACGGCAACTCCCGGACGCTTGGACGCGCGCCTTCCGTTTGTCGCGTCTGTATCAGACCACAAACAGTCATCTTCACTTGAGGCAACTCTTGTGCGAGATACACCCACCTTCGACTTTTTGCCAGCCGGCAGCAGCAACACCACCGCTACAACACCACCTGGCATCCAACAGAATGGCACAGTCTGAAGGAATTACCGGCATCACCAACACGCTGGCAAAGGCGACGCTAGGAGACGGCGCCGCTGCAAAGGACCTCTCACTGCCCAACACCCTCAGGCCAAGAGCCTTGGTCACATCTCTGACCACGGTACTCGAAGTTGTCTGGTACAAGCCACATCGTTCCATCTGGCTCCAATACGCCGACAAGGACAAGGCAGAACTTGCCAATCGCACTTTGGGCGGCAGGCAAATCGGCGGCGTCCGTGTACGATGTCATTTGAAGGAAAACCGTCATCACACATTCAGCGTGCAGCTGCAAGGTGTACCTGATGAAGTGCAGATGCCAGACATCTTGAGTCTCCTACCACAGGATGCGAAACTGGACAGCGAGAAGATCAACTTCAGCCCACTCAGCTATCCAGCCAGCCTAGACGCACTTACACTTATCCTCGAGAAGATCCACGCACGCACAGGAGAAAACATCAAGAACTGCAAACTGATCGTCGTCGAGAATGGGTCGAAGATGAAGGCAGAGATCTCGCTCGACGCCGAAGCACTGAACTTGAATGAAGATGTAAAGGCCCTCGATGGAGTCGTCCTACCAGACCTCGGCAACACGAAAGTCTTCTTCACTGAGCGTCTTCACCTGTACCTCGCAATCGACAGTTCACTTTACGAACGCCGCAGCAAGAACCTGAAAGGTATCTCCAAACGAGCGTGGTCCGAGCATCACATCGTAGTCAAGATCTTCGACGGAGATCTCAGGCATCGGCAGTCAACCTATCTCATCTCCATCAAAGGCAACGGTAGAGAGGCGGTTCAGAAAGTCAAGGCAGAAATCGACAAGTGCATTTTCGCGGACACAACTCACGGACTGCAGCTCCAAGCCGGCCGGGTTCCACGCCGACATGTCATCCAACTGAACCTGACAAAGCAGTACAAGCAAGCAACCGAGGGTGGTCTCGAGCAACTCCGAAAGTACTGCGGCGAAGGCGCCGTGGTGTTTGACGACAACGCCGATCTACCATGCATTACCATCGACACGACCGACGACAAGTTTGACAAGGCCAAAGCTCTTCTGTTCCAGGAGAAGCCCGCGAAAGGAGACGATAAAGGCGCGTGTGTCATCTGCGCCGAAGATGACGTCGTGTTGCTCAAGACTCCCGGCTGCGGCCACGCATGCTGCGAGCAGTGCCTGAACACTTACTGTACTATCGACGTCGCCGCCCAACTTCCACTCCGCTGCTTCAGCTCAGTGGACTGTAGCACCTTCCTGCCGATCCACTGGCTAGAAGAGCACCTCTCGCCAGCAGCCTACCAATCCCTCTTCGCCGACGTCATCGCTGCCCAGTGCAAGGAGAACCCAGACCAATTTGTCCAATGTGCCGGAATAGACTGCTCCACGCACCTGGCAATCGGCCACAAAGCGAGCACCAAAGTCATCTGTCCTACCTGCCTCACCGTCAACTGCACGAGTTGTAAGGTGCAGTACCACTATCACGAGACCTGCGAAGCAAGCAAAGCCCGTCGCGACCCGCAAGACGATGCCCTTCGCCGCCACCTGGCCGATACTGGTGGCAAACTCTGCCCGCAGTGCCACACGCCAAGCGTCAAGATCGAAGGCTGCTACCACGTCGAATGCCCTCTCTGCAGGGTACACTACTGCTGGCTCTGTCTTGCGAACTTCCCCCTCATGGGAGCAGTGTATGCGCACATGGAGGCGGCACACGGTGGTCTTGGTCTTGAAGGCCATGCAGAGGACTTGGAAGACGCGGACGGATTTCAGGTTGAAGTTGGAGGACGAATCGTCCGTCTCCCGGACCCTCATGGGCATCACCAGGCAGAAGCGCTGCGTCTGCAGGACGTAAGGAGGCGCTTACGAGACGTGGTGCAGCGTCGCACCGCTCAAGGATTGGACGAAGAACCAATTATGTTGCCCGTCGAGATGCTCGCGAACCTGCACGACGAAATGGCCACCCTCAGGGCGACCATCGATGGACTCGGAGACCATGCCCCGTTGGCTGAGCAACGTGCGTTCTTGGTAGAGCGTCTGGTAGGAGCAGAGCGGCATGGGCGAGCCCTGGCAGCGCAGATTGCTCGACTTCGCAATTTGTGAGTCGTCAGACAACGAAGAGACACATGACACAAGTTTCTTCTCTCCATTCGTAGGATCTGGTGATCGCCAGGGGTATGGCATGGTAATCGGACGCGAGAGGGAATGATCATCGAAACGGGCATGGATTACTTTCAATAATGCATTTCACCGCAAGTACGTACAGTATGAATAGCGCAAACATGAACTTTTTCCCATTCTCCCAGATCCCTATCCAACTTCTTCTACGTGTCACAATGCCCACACCCATTCCCACCCTCATCATCTATACATGTTCTTGTACAAGCCAGCAAGGAAAAGCAAACACCGAGAGCAAAATGCTCAATCGATCGATCCAAAAATCATCTTCTTTCCAAAACAAAAAACGCCGGACCGCTGCCAAAGCAGTCGGAAAAGAAAAGACAACCATGGAACACCTATCTGCTTCTCTTCTGCGAACCAAATCTACTCAAGCCAACCTATGCGCCAGAATAAGGCTTCGCAGCCCTGCCCTCATCCTCGTCGTCATCGTGCTCAGGAGGTTGGTGATACCCCTGACCCGTACGAGCAGAGTTACTCCGGTAAGGGTTATTGTTGGACTCGCCACCCAGCTGCGACATCTCAATAGGCGAACCAGCGCGCCTGACGGATGGCAGTCTCGTCTGAGTCTGTTGCAATGCCGGGCTGGAATAAGAAGTGTTGTACGAGTAATCCGGCGCAGAAGAGTAAGAGGCCTGCTGGTATGGAATCGAACGTTCGCTGTAGCCGTCACCGGTAGGTTCAGCGATCGTAGGAATCGAAGGGCCGGCCCAGGCTGCGTGCGTGTTGACGGCCGTACGTTTGCCACGTGAAGAACCGCGGCGCAAGACTCCGCGGACTTCGTCGATCGAATGCGTGTCGCGGCTGCGGATGGTGGTGAGGCCGGCGCCGTCGTCACTTTCGCGACCGGTGCTGAAGGCCCTGTCGCGGACGAAGTCGGCTGCTGGGTTGCGGGAAGTGAGGTCGCCGATGATTCTGGCTTCTTGGCTGGTGAGGCCGGCGCCGCGGTTTTCTGAGGCCGTTTTGCTGGAGGCTGCGTCGTCGTCTTTGACGGGCGGGAAGAGTCGTGCTTGTTCTCTCTCTTTCTCGGCTTGCTTTACGGCTTCTCTGGCTTCGGCGTCGCTGACTGTGACGGAGTAGCCTGGGTTGGCTGCGCTTCCTACTGCATCGGCACTACCACCAGGACCGTAGATTGGAACGGCCTTCAGAGCTGCCACGAGCGCGAGCATGAACTTCGAACGACGCGAAGCTCTGAGGATCTCATTGGCCCAGTTGCCTTTGTGCTTGATCTGGACTTGGATCTCGAGCTTGCTCATGTCGGTGGTGCCCACTTAAAAAAAAGTTAGCAAATGCATTATACTCTCGACCGTAAGCTTATCCTTCTTGATAGTAGAAGAGGTAGTAGTCTGATAGGAAGAACTCACAGATCTCGATGTTCATGTCGGGGTGGAAGTCCCGGCTATTGTCCTTGTCCATCACAAATTTGTTCAATTCGTCTCTCAGGATTTGGATGTCTTCGAATGTGGTGTCGAAGTCCACAAAGACACTGAATTCCTCCATCATTGCCCCACTGCGACTCAGGTTCTCAATGAAAAGCGTGTTCAGAGAAATGTTTGGGATTTGCACAAGACCACCGACTTTGTGGCCGTTCGCACGACGAAAGACGGTAAACAGCAAGCTGATGTGCTCCACGGTGTACTGATCAACACCAATGTCGACGCGATCGCCGTTGTCGTAAGGGTGCTTGACGAACAGGAAGATACAACTTCCCAAAAGTTCCTGAGTAGTAGCGGCGAAAACGAAAGATAGCGACAAAAGCGCGGTACCCGCAGTCGCCAGGGTCGTGACGAAGCTCTGGTTCAAGAATGCGATGAAGACGAAGACGATAGCGACGAAGACGACGGTGCACAAAAGCCGGTCCAGAACAGTGATGGCCTGGTCAACGTCGTGCATGCTGGAAGCGATCGATTTGCGTTCGCGGCTGAACTCAACCACAGCCATCACCATCTCGTCCAGAGAAATGTCGCCGTTGGCATCGTTGTCGATCGCAACAAACGCTTCTTCGGCCTGCTGTCTTTTTGCGCTGCCAAGCACTTCGAGGAAGTCATCCTGTACCAGTGCGTCGCGGTCTTCGACCACGAAAGACATCCAGATGCGGCGGGCCAGAGCTTCCGAAGTACGCCTCTTCTCCAGAGCTTGGATGACAATGGAGTGTGCGCTATTGGAATTGAAGACTTCCTTTCCGGTAATCTCAGAGGCAACGTTACCGACAGCCGCGCTGATCTTATCACCGACGCGACCGACGTTCCTCTGAAGCATACGCATAGGTGTCTGCGATCCAGAACGGGCGTGCGACTTTTTGTTGTTACCCAAGTTCAGGTTCAGTTGATCAGCGATCGTTGCATCCTCTTCGGCGAACTCGTGGCAGTAAGTCGGGAACATCTGCCTGGAAGCATCATAGAGCAAGCTGAGAAGATAGATGTTGTGCTTGGAAGCCTTGATGCGCGCGGTGAACTGCTTGCGGTGGTAGTTGATCGAGATGAGCTGGATGATGAGCTTCTCGCCGAGAAAGATGAGAGATGCCACGACGAAGGCCCCGAGGACTTGCTGCACGATAGTCTCCCACTGATCGGGCTTCGTGGGATTCCAGTCTTTCACGCCCTCTGGAGCTGGCATTTTGCGACGAATCGGGTTCCGGGTCATGATGGGCAGGAACGTAGCCAAGGAAGTGACGGTCCATCCCACCAGACTGAGAGGAATTTCCAGAGACCGAATGACCAACGAGTATTTCCTAATTCCCGAGTTGACCACTCCAACCAGCATCTGGAAGATAAAAGGCAGGAAATGAGCCACGAGCTTGGAAGCCCAGAGACTGCACCACACAATCTCCACCCAGACGAAGAACCACCTTAATCGGACCTTGCCAATCATGGGGTTATCTGTGATGGGCGGACCTCCAACAATAATTGGGATGGCAAGAATCAACGCCAATGGCGCAACGTACAGCATGTACCGAGTGATGACGCTGAAGTCGACGATCTTCTTGTAAATCCTGCCCATCGTGTTGATCGAGTCTTCCTCTCCGTCATATCCCACATCTCCCTTTTGCAACCCCGCCGGACCACGACGACGGCCATGGAACAGGGACTGCCGCTGGTGTGTGTTGTCTCCATCTTTCAAAGGCGCAAACGCCGAATTGTCGTTGCGAACTCCTGGGGGAAAGCCACTCGAGGGGACTTGTTCGAGCGGAATGTCGATTGTGGCATCGTTCGGGTGATGAGCCATTGTGTCGGTTGTTCCGTCGTTGGGAATGGTCTGGTAGCGCTCCCGGGAGAAGCGTTTATGAAGAGATTCTCTGGGCGAGAGTGGCATTGGCAGCGATCGCCCTGAAGGTAGGAGAAATTGATGAGAGTAGTGCCGTTTACGCCAATGGGCATAAACAATAGCTAGTGAACAATAGTGGAAGAGAGAGGAATAGACAAGACTGCAGAGCGAAACATGCGTTTACTGCACTGACGTGTCGGACGGCACCAGGGTTCAAGAAGGTGGAGTACGAGTCAGGCGAGCAATGTCGATACGGCGATACGGTCGTGATGATACGATTGGGTTATGAAGTGAAGTTTGAGGATGTTGTGTTACTTGGGAGACAAGAGATATGTAACAATGACTGGCGGGCAGGATGCAGGATGTGAAAATAGCAAAACCTTTCTCGTCGTGCTTCAAACCCAGATCCAGAACTTCACAGAACCTCGGTATTCGATCGACGGCTAACACTTCCAAAAGGCGATCATCGGTCCGTTCACTTCCCGCCTCTAAATTTGTTTCATCCTTGACAATCGACAGGGGAAATCCTGGAGCTCGCAGAGACTGTCTTTCGAGTCTACCACGCGAGGACGAGTGACAACACGGTCTGTCGTAAAGTCTAGACCCAGATTAAGCTTCTCGAACAACAGTCTGATTTCCCTCCCAACCCCTTCCCCAAAGCTCTTCTTTGTCAATAACACAGATACATCCCTTTCTGCAAGTCCGCGCGTTGCAATGGATTTTTCCATCCTTGTGACGTCGGCGGCGTCTGTCAGCCTTGCGACTTTAACGGTCTCGGCACATGTGCATCCGATAAAGCATGGCAAGGCATGGCATTGCAAGGGGGAGGTAAGCGAGACGCACGCGGTTGGTTTCCAGCTCAAATCTGATAAACAACTTGCAGCCATACGAGAGGCATCGGTGCTCAAGACTCTGGTGATGCATCCGGGACAGGTTCCGACTCCTCAATACTTCAGACATTCTTAATGTTGGAACAACTATTCTCATCCACAAGTAGTTCCGTGAAACACGATTCTCATACACAAGTATCAGCCATCATTCCTCATCCCCCCTCAAGTTCTCTACAAGAAAGCGCACCAACCAATGTACATCTGACACAAATTCCACGGATCGACCGCATCGCGAATCAGCGCATCCGCATAACCCTCAACACTCAAAGGCACCATCTCCTTCTTGTAGTAGCCCTTCAGCTTCGAGCTAACACTGTCGAGAATCTCCTGCGGAGTCTCCGGCACGCCTTCTGTGTGGCGCTTCTTCTTGCCAACAAAGTCCGTTGTCGGATCGTACAGGAAAGTCTCGAGGATGGTGTTCAGCGTGTCCTTGTTCTGCCGCAGGAGGCCGAGAGTGAGCTCCGATGAGCGGCGGAAGGGTCCCTCGTAGCCGTACGGGCCCATGACGTCGACCATGTTGTGCGTGAGGCGGAAGGGAACGACTTCAGGTTTCTCGAACGTGCTGCCTTTGTCGAACAGGCAGTTGAAGTCGACGTGGAAGACGCCGCCGGTGCTCTCTTGCAGGAGGATATTCTCGCCGTGACGGTCGCCGAGACCAAGAACGTGGCCAGTCATTGACATGACGGCCGCAGTGCGAGCGTAGCGGAGGCGGGCGTTGAACCACGTGTCAGGCTCGGGGTAGACTTCGGTGAACCACTCGTGCAAGCAAGCTGGGAACTGGGACTGCACCTTCTCCAGGAACATCTTGCCGCCGTCAGATGGGGATTTCTTGCACGCCTCGTTAAGGTCGTTCCTGATCTGAGCGTAGTTCGGCCTGATGCCCTTGCGGGAGTAAATTTGCAGTAGGATGTCGCGGACGGGTTTGATACCCTCCACCCACTCGAGAATACCAGACTCCTCGCTCAAAGGTGTTACTGCGTATGTCTTGATGTACAAACGGCGCTTGCTGGCCTCGGCGTCGCGCTTGAGTGCTCTGTTGATGACACCGTTGAATTCCATGAGACGCTGGTCCTTTCGAAGGTCGTCTTTCGGTTTGCACAGTAGACCGTACGGCTTGCCGTCAGAACCCTTCACAGTCACCTTTTTCGGCCTTTGGAGCGAGCTCAGAACGAGGACACTATCATCGAAGGACTGGATCGTGATCTTGTCGTGGGCAAAGGCTTTGTGTGCGTAGCTTCGGATGCGAACGCTGTCAGCTCCCGGTGGCATGCTGGCAGTCAGGGTGGTTTCCAGAGGAACAACAAGAGAGCATGGAGCAAGCTTGTGATTGAAGCCAAGGTCGCGAGACAGGCTTGCGTGTGACTGTCTGGGCTCAACATGCGCCTCAGACGCCAGTAAAAGTCCGTCAGAAAGTCTCTGTCCGGAAGCGATCATCATTCTCAGATCAGTTGCATTGCTGTCATTCTTGGACTTCAGCTTCGGATCTCTGAGCTTGTTGATGACCTCGACAGCTCTGTCGTGTCGAACTCTGTCCGTGGCTTTGGACACAGCGAGCAAGCTCCACAGTGCTTGGCTGGGATATGTCGATGCAATCTTCGAGATGACCTGGGAGAGTTCCTTCCAGACCTCAGGGTGAGGATGGCTGATACGAGACAGCATCTGCGGCAGAGCTTGGTAGAAGATGTAAGGCGGCACTCGGTCGAAGTACTTTCTGATCTGCTTGTTACACATTGTCAATGCTCTAGCTCGCTTGTCGAAGATGTCTTGAGGCTCGTTCCTGTCCCTTTTCTGGGTGGACAGGCCAAGGTCGAGCCACAAGGTCAGGATCTTCGGGATGGTTTCGTGCCAGTATTTGTTTCCGAACGGGATCGATCGCAGCAGGTTCTCCACAACCAGGCGGGGGAGCTCACCGCACAGTAATTGCGAGCTTTGTTTCGATTTTGGTTGGAGTTTCTCGACCTCAAGAAGCTTGTTGTAATGCTTGCCAAGATAGTAGTGACCTTTCTCCCAACGCTGGAAAGTCTTTGCCGCGTACTGATACTTGGCTGTCATGTCTTTGGTCTGAGTCTGCCCGGAAGCGTCCAGCCACTTCGCAAGCAACAAGTGTGCTTTTGCTAGCAACATGTTTTGTTTCTCGGCACCAGGAGGCCCCGCAACGCTCTTCAATTGTAAGCTGTTTGGGTCAACGCCGTCACTCTCCTCGTCGAACACCTGATTCTTAATAGCGCCCTCGAGAGCCGAAATTGCTTGCCTGCCATGTCCGTCGCGCCACAAAAGACGTGCTTCTTCAAGTTTTGCCGCTTTGTCGCCACATTCGTACGCTCGCAGGACTGCATTGTAGGCGGCCTCAGTGTTACCGGCCTTGCGAGCAAGCCGGGCGGTCGTGAGCCACAGAGCACCCATTTGTGGCTCGCTGTACCGCTCGCTGTGGCTAAACATGGCACGGCGGATGCCGAGAATGCTTTGCTTGTCGGAGATGTATGTTCCGACAGCGCTCAAGCGTTTCTCGAAATTCTCGAATGTTGTAATCATTGATTCCGGGGTTTCCTGCCATCCATCTTTCAACATCTCAATTTCGCTAAGGATGTGAAGACGTCGCAGCTCGGTGTGACACCCGTTGAGGGAGCTCCCACTTGCAGCAGTCATGCTTGTGGTGATAGTCTTGCGCATCGAGTTGACGTGCTTCATCAATTCGTCGGGTTCATTCGAGTTGTTCGCGTGGATGGCATGTCCGATGCCAACATTGAAGTCGTCAGCCATCGTTTTTGGAGTGACCTTCAGATGTCTGGTCAGACTTGCGCTGTCGTTGATCATGCAACATGCTTCGATGGCTGACGGCAGCAGATTCGCCAGCGAAGACTCGGACTGTTCGATAGACGGCCCAATTGCCAGGAAGCTGTCAGCATATCGCAAAAGCGGAGCGTAGCGGCCAGTTTCACGCAAGCACTGGAGGAGACTAGTTTGGAGGTCTTCGTCGTTCGGGCGCTCTGCCAGCTGTAGTTCATACCAGGCTTGAGCGGCGGTCCAACGACCAGCCCTCGCATGCAGTGTCGCTTGCTGTTGATCGGACAATATGCTCAAGTGTGCAGAGATGCCCTCCAGACCGTCAGGTTCGTCGATCTGGGCATAAATGTCGATCAGGCGATCGTTCATCTCATCGCTGACGGTATCGGTAGAAGCCAGAGGAATCAGAGGGCGTGACTGACGAATGTACTGCTCCCAGTTGAACAATGCCCTGGCGTATGTTCCGCACTCCATCGCGCGTGTGGCGACCAAGTTTGCGGGAATTGTAGCAAGAAACTGCTCAATCGTTTCAATCTGGCCCTGGTCCTGGATCTCGTTGAAATCGTTGGGCGATTGACCAGTGCGATAGGCATTGGCACGTATGTCGGCCAGGGCCTTTTTCTTCTCACGCAGCCATATGCACATGTAGTCCAAGCAGTTGAAAACGGTTTCACTGCAGAGCCAGATCGTCTCCGTTTCCGTAGTGTTGGTGGACTGTGCTTTGAGGACAGCGGCGATCTCGTCTTGGATACCCTTGGTCTCATCCACTGTTCCGCCCAGCACCACATTTGTCAGTACGTATGGCAGTACGAACTTTGCGATGGACAGATCATGGCCTCGAACGATACGCGCTAGCAGTGGGAACACCATCTTGGGATTGTCACCTTTGGCCTTCCCCGTAAGATCGTAGACGAGGGACCGCAGCCACGAGGAATGATCAATCTCACAGGAGAATCCAGGGTACACACGCTCTGCTGTGGATGTTGTAATGGTGGTAGTCACATATCTCGATGTCAGAAAAGGTGTGAGGATCGTCCGGACATGCTCAGATATATCCTGCCAGCGTTGCGCGGTCGTCGTGCCCTGGGTCCCCCTTGGTCGCAGGGCAGTGGTGTCCTTGAAGCCGCAAAATCGAAGTAGCTCCTGCATGACATACGCAAGGAAGCCTTGCGCTCGTGCATTGCTGACGGATTTGAACGCCTTGACTAGCACATTTTCGAGGAAAACAACAACCCATTCCACTGTCTCGTCGGCGTTTTCGAAGTTGGACATCACCATGAGTGGTTTTGCAAGCTTCGAAGCGTCCACGCGGTTGGGATCCAGGCATCCGACGAGTCCCAAGCATTTCCCGCACAGCTCGGCGGCCTCGTCACTATGGCCAGCCATGCTTGCGGTCGCGTCGAGCAACGAACGTACAAGATCGGAAAGCCACTGCTCTGGTTGCTCGCTAACAGCGGCATCATGAACCAGTCCTTGGTGAACTTCGAGGAAAGGTACGAGCTCGTGTAGAGCTTGGACAACAACAATCGGACTCTCTCCCTGCAATCGCTTGGCAAATGCCTTGAACTTGCCTTCGTCGGATTCCAGATCCTGCAGACGCTGGACTTCCGCTCCGAATTTCGATAGCAGAGGTATGTGCGACAGCGAAGGGAGCATCATCACTATCTCACCGATGGTCGTGTTGTGAGTCTTGATCATTTCAGAAATTCGTGTGTGTGTAAGTTCCTGTGACTCTGGAGAGAGTCTGTCCCAGTGCTTGATGATCAGCGCAAAGGTTTGGTCAGCGATAAGCGCAATGTCTTCGCTCTCCAGATTTGGCAGAAGTGACAGCCAAGCTATCCAGGCTGTCTCACAAAGATCCGGCTGTTCAATGGCATATTGAAGACAGGCGCGAATCTGCGGGAGAGCTATTGTCACCTCTTCTTTCGCCAAAAGTGCCATCTCTGAGATGCCCCAGATACACCTCATTTTGTCAAGCGTGCTGTAAACCTCCTGGTTCGAAGCGAGCACGAATGAGAAGCTGGTCATGATGCCTAGCACGTGTATCCCAAAGAACGCTGACAAAGTTTTGGCGATCTTGCTGTGTGCTTTACTCTTTCCAGGGGGTCGTTCAGCCAGGTTGACGAAGATGTTGAAAGCCTGATATGCTCTGGACTTCTTCTCCTGAGGTTGCTCACCGATGAACTTCAGCAGCTCACAAGCAAGAAGGGTAGGCTCGGTCTTGACGAGAGTGTCAAGGTCAACAGCACGGAACCCCGACGACACCTCTGTCAAGCACTGAAACGCGGCCTCTTCGACGTCGGCTCCTGGTTGCGACAGGAGAAGGGTAAGAATGGCCGCCATGTTGCTTCTAGGCTGAAGACAGACATCATGGACAGTGACATCTGTACCTCTTGCGTTTGCGATACGCTGTAAAATTTCCTTCTTTCGGTGTAGTACGAGTGATGGAATCGTGCTCCCTTCAGTCATGGTCAAGAACTGGTTGACGTCCAGTCCTAAGATGCTGCACAACTGCTGGATTTTCTGTGGGCGCAAGTGAATGTCGAGAACGACGGACACTGCGATCGAGGACCAGTACGGTATAAACAGCTTCAAAGCGGAGACGCCTTTGCTGTGAGCCACGTTCTCAATCCCGGAGAAAGCGAGACCGCACACCAGCGGGTTGGTGTGACCGAGCAATTCGACCAGTTGAAGAAGTGCCAGGTTGAGCTCTTTGTCTTCGCTGACCGCCGCCACAGAACCCCAGGCGGCGATGAGTGTCTCAAGCTCACTAGCGACGTTGCGATCCGACAGTGTGCGAAGGCATTGAAAGGCTATCTGCCGGTTGCGCGACAGTTGAGCATCAGGTAGCTTGCTGCTCAAGAAGACCGGCAGACATCGACCTGCAGCCAATCGAAGCTCACGCAACGAGCTTTGCAGAGAACGCAGGCAGTACTGTCCGAGTGGGGAGTTTCCAAGATCCAATGCAGTCATTGGCTCCGTGGCCCGCTCGAGACAGGCTTGCACGGTGCCCATCGAGATGACACGCAATGTCTTGCTCTTTTGTAGTTCCGCCGAGTGCACTAGCTGCGTTATTGTCATGATCAGAAGAACGTTATCGAAATCAAGCGCAACGATCTCGGCAATGTCTGTCCACACTGATTCCTGATCGTCAGCGTTGAGCCTAGCGTATGCGGATGCCGCCATCTGGGGCATGGAATTGAGGTCTTCGGTGCTCGTTCCCGTCAATAGTCTGCCAAGATGTGCTTGAAGTTCTTGTTTCCTGTCGCCGTGGTCCTCTGAAGTCAACTTGCGGCGTTTGTGAGAGCGGTCTTGTGTCGTTGTGGTGTCGTTCGCTCGTACCAGAGCCTGGCAAGCAGTCGATATGGGGTCGTCAGCCATCATGTCATCCGAAAGCAATGTTCCGGCGAGATTCTGAAGTGCGAAAGGAATGGCATCTTTGGGGTGGTCCAGATGAACGAGCCAAGTAGCAGCAACCATGGCGAGCTCAGACTCAAGCCCGTCAACTTGCTCGCTTTCGCCGAGTCTGACAACAGCGGGCAACAAAGATCCAGCAGTAGCTTGATGAAGCCTCAATACATCCAGAAGAGCGGTTGACATCGCGAGTTGCACCTGTCGCAAATACTTCGATTGCTGACAGTCAGCGAGCAAAGATCGCAGGAACTGGAGCAACGGTGCATTTTTCAGGCAACCAAGCAGTTTGACGGCAATGCCATCCCAGGTCTCACTCTTTTGCAGGAATGGCCGCATTCGCATGGTGATGCGCTGTAATTTCAGCTGTGTGTCATGCAGCCATCTCGGAGCGGCACAGTCGACTTCAACGAGAGTAAGGATGAGCTTCAATGCGTGTCCAGGATCTAGTATGCGGGCCTGGCAATCGTGAGGCAGGGCAATGACATCCTGCGATTCGGGCCAAAGTCTCGAGATCCACCGAGCGGGAGGCAAAGCTACAGAAACTTGTCTGGCTGGCACATCTCCGATTTCGAGAGCACCAATCGTACCTGCAGGATGATTAGAGAATAAGCACGCGATCGTTATAGATAAGAAATGACATACCGTTGATACACTCCCTGATGAGTCCCTGGACATCAGCAGCAGACCGCCACAGCTTGGAACTGCCCAGTACGCTGATGGCTGAGTTGATCAGTCCAGCAATAGGGAGTCCATCACACTTCGAGCGACCGCACAATGGAAACAGGCGAGCGAGCAGCCATACTACCAGCGGTGGGCCGTTTTGACTAATGGGCGCGAAGAGCACCTCTGGCTGCCTAACAATTGTGGCCTTGACAACAGCCAAGCTGTCCGTCGCTTGCGGCAGCAGCAAGTCGAGTTGTGCGAAAGGATCGTCTCGAGCAAGTATAGACAGGCCGGCTTCGACCACGACGCTTATGAGTTGCACATTGACGCCAATGTCAGTTTCGGGAGTAGCAGAAGAGCTGTGCAGAATTTCATGCAATAGTCCGGCGAATGTGGCTTTCTCGCCGCTCTGCTGGCTTGCTCTGGTGGTCGTTTGGTTTTGTACAATTTGTGCTGCCAACGTCGAAGGTGGTGGCGCTTCGCCGTTGGTATGAGTCCCGTTAGGTCGTGATCCCCTCATGGCAGGACCATCTGTGCTGGCCCTACTGAGTGATTGTCGAGCCATGATCCACACATTGTCAACTCAGCACTTGAGTTGTTGGTGTACTTTGATGTCGACTTAATCGGAAGTGGAAATGGAAGTGATCTGTAAGTGGATGGAAGTGAACGCGCCGATACGCGCTAGCCACGGCGGGCTATATATGCGAGACCGCCAGAACCCCAGAATTGGACCAAGAGACATCGCCTCCAAGATCCAAACCAACCTAGGTACCACCACCTTAAAGGCCACCTACCTAGGTATACATCGCACCATCCAACTGCAACAACCCCAAAAATACCGCAAACATGCCCACCTTCGGCTCCAAGAAGTTCCGCCCAAGCTCCTACAACAACAGCATACCCGCGCGCTACCGCGCAGCTCTAGCCAAACACCCATTCGCGCTCTTTGGCCTACCCTTCGTCGGCACAATGCTGCTGGGCAGTTTCTTCCTCACACCCGCGACAGCGCTGCGCTACGAGCGACACGACCGGAAAGTCAAGACGATGACCGAGGACGAGAAATTGGGGATTGGCAAAGACAGGCGGAGGATCGATCTCAAGGAGGAATACAACAAACTCGCCGCCAAAGACCTGGACAACTGGGAACAGCGTCGCATTAAAAGGCTTCCAGGGGAACACGACGGGGTCCTTTGATTCGCAATCCAGAGAGCAAGAAGGATGGGAAAAACATATTTTTGAAAGAAGTTTTGAGCGAAGGCGTTTTGGCGAGAGTTTCGGGTTACAGTCAAGGGAGATACCATACAACGCATGAGGGCGACGGCATTATGCTGCTCATCTTGCAGCCGACAAAACTTCCTGCGGTTAGCATATCTGTTGAGTTGCGGAAATTGAAGTCATGGAGCCATTTGGTCATATCCAACAAATTCAGGCCCTGAATGGACTGATTTCGGGGTGTCTTGATGACTTAAGGTGACGCATGGATCCTATATGAACATCGTGGCATCGGGAACAGGCACTCCAGCAAAAGCACATAAAAACAAGATGATTCATCTAATGTCATAGCAGCAAGACCACAACGGATCCACTCATTACACCAAGTTCAACAACAACAAAAAAGGGAAAAAAGGCTACCAACGCCACACACCCGTCCGTCAAGTGTGTATATATCATGCATGCGAAAAACACCTCATGACTGCCAAAGAAAACATCACCTAACGCAACTCGGACTTGCCGTTAGGTGCAACTTGCGAGGATCCTCTTAGGTGGGAGCTACCTGTCCGCAATCACGATCACTAGTGCAATCAAAGCCGCCACGAGCTGTCCGAAGGCCAACGCAGTGCTGGTGTCTCTTGTGCCTTGACTCCACCACACTGTACCCAGCACAACGACTGACACAGCCAGGAATCCCCACACAATACCAAGTGGAACGGACGTTTTGATGCGATCGAGCTGCCATCCAAGTGATATCTGCAGAGCAGGGTATTCTTGAGTTCCGCGGAACATCTTGTCGGATTCGGGCAAAACGACGCTCCTATCGGGAGGGGTCGAAATCAGCTTTGAAAATGCCGCCAGTGAGAAAGAAGATGCGAACTCACTTGGAGCTGATTATGCAGCTGTCTTGTACCCATCCTTGCTCCAACGTTCCTGCAACATTGGCCCGACCTGATTGTCGGACGCACCTAAGGAGCAAATGTCGCGATTCGAGATTACGCAATCGGACCTTGCCCATCTCTCCCCGCTCGTGCACACAGGCAGAGGAGGAACGGGACGCAAAGGCATCACACTCGTCTTTGTCAGGATTGCCCTTGCAGCCAACGCGTCTTTGCTTGTTGGTGGCTTCCTTTATAGCCCGCTTGGCTTCGTACTGAACCTCGCCCATATCATGGCCCAGTCTCAGCGGACGAACGACAACCGGGAAAGATCCATGCACGTCCGCCGCAGAGTTGTAGAATTGGAACTGCAGAGGACGTTAGTACGTTATCCGAGATGAAATGGGTTTGTACTGGGTTTGTCATACATTGATCTCTTCGACAGCTCGAACGCCGTAGAAAGGCAGAAATCGCCGAATTCCGTAGTACAGGAGTAGTTTCTCCGTGATCATGTCATATATTTCGGTTTCTCGTTCTTTTTGTCCTGGTCTGATCTGCGGACATGGTATCTGCATCGCGAAAGTATCGCGTCCTTTTCTGTCTACACATATGAAGCAACATTCATCCGTCTGCAACACGGGCGATGGTTCTGTCGAGTCCAGTGGTGGAGTTGTGGTGGCAAGACTGCGTACGAAACTCCGTATACGCTGACCAAATGAGGTTCCATGATTCGTAGATGCGGGTACTGTCAGCGGTGAGTTGTTCTCGATATCGTGGACATTCCGTGTTGAAGGGTTGCGAGAGCTGACGGCGTGGGAGACGTGCTCCATGCCGCTATCGGTGACAGTACTTCGCTTATAATGAACCGCGAAGCCTTACAGAAGCCGACTTGGTACCTTTAACGAGGACAAATGAGAGGCGTCTGGAGTAATAAGTTGCAGAGGGTTAGACAAGAATAAGTACTCAAGCAGCAAATACCAATCCAAATCACACCTAAGGCTTATTAGTAGGCTGAGCCATGCATGATATATTGCGGCGCTGAGGCGCAGGGCAGGCTGTAACATGGAATTAGATATTGTATCGGCGTCAAGCACTGTGATAGGCGACTGTACAAGCGAGCTGCGAGGCTCAGCTGCCGCAGCTGAGAATCAAACGCTAGGCTCATGGCATCGGTATAGGATCTGGGTAGGTTTCCCTGGTCTTCCTGGTCCACAGAGAGACGATTGGGTTTTTTTTAATGCCGAAAGCCCGTATCCACACGATTGAGTGAGTATATCGGTCGGGACAGATCTGTTCGTTCCTCCTACCGTGCAAGCAGACTGAGGTGGTAGCAATGCTTTCGTAATGTAAGCAGACCACCGGCAGGTGCTCAGACCAACCACCATGCCTCTGTCCGCATGATTATGATCTTCCTTTCTCTCTCGTGGGTGTCGGTGTATATGTAATGATGGAGGTTGGTCAGAGGTTGAAGGTTATGAGAAGGTTAATTCACTGATTGATCACGAAATTGCATGACGTGCCACTCACTCCAAGGGTTCGAGGGTTCGCTAGCGGGGAAACCAGCCCACTTCCTGCTGTTGTCGTCGTCCTGCCACTTCTAGACACGCCTCGATCACCCAACTTTCAACTTCACTCCCTCCGACCCACCATCTACCACCCCATAAACGATACACCGACGCCTAATTGCTCCCGCCTAACCTCTCCCACCTCTTCCACCTCACAACACATCTGCACTTCGTAGACACCGCCATCATGTCTGAAGAAGGAGCAGCAGTCCCGCCACAGTCCAAGGGCTCTTGGTCGTCTTTCCTCAAGGTACAGTAAACATGCACGCATGTCGCATCGATCCGCCAGTCAGTCTACTTACCACGCCTTTAGTCAATCGCCTCTTTCAATGGCGACCTCTCCTCCATGACCGCACCGGCATTTATCCTTTCCACCACTTCCCTCACCGAATTCAGCGCCTACTGGGCTGAGATGCCCCGCCTCCTCGTAGCACCGGCCGCCGAGCCCGATCCCCAGAAGCGCGCCATGCTCGTCCTCAAGTGGTTCCTCAGCACACTGAAGCAACAATACGCCTCTCGTAACGAGAAGTTGGGCAGCGAGAAGAAGCCTCTCAACCCTTTCCTCGGCGAGCTATTCCTCGGCCGCTGGGAGGATGACGTTGGAGTCACTCAGCTCGTCAGCGAGCAGGTCTCGCACCACCCACCTGTGACCGCTTACAGCATTTGGAACGAGAAGCACGGCGTACGCCTGCAGGGTTACAACGCACAAAAGGCATCTTTCTCACGCACGATCAACGTTCGTCAGGTCGGTCACGCCGTCCTTCACCTCGACGCATACGACGAGGACTACCTCATCACACTCCCCAGCCTGCACATCGAAGGTCTGATCACCGGCAGCCCATACGTTGAGCTGAACAAGAGCACCTACATCGTCAGCTCTTCAGGATACACCAGCCGCATCGATTACAGCGGCAAGGGCTGGGTCTCTGGCACCAGAAACTCGCTCTCTGCTGTTGTCTTCCCTCACGGCAAGGAGAAGAGCAAGCACGACGTTATCTACACCGCCGAGGGCTCGTGGACTGATAAGTTCGTTATCAAGAACGCCAAGAAGGAAGTCGTGGAATCATACAACGCCAAAGCCGAACCGAAGTCTGTGCTGAAGGTGGCAGATGTAGACCAACAAGACCCGCTTGAGTCGCGCCGCGCATGGCGCAAGGTTGCGGCCGCCATCCAGAAGGGCGACATGAACTTGACTTCTGCCGAGAAGAGCGTCATTGAGGAGTCTCAGCGCGCCATCCGCAAGCAGGAAGCCGCACAGAACGTTGAGTGGGAGCGCAGATTCTTCACTCGTGCCAAGACTGTCCCTGCGTTTGAGAAGCTCGTGAAAGAGGTTCCTTACGGCAGCTTGGAGATCGACCAGACGAACGGCGCGTGGGTGTTTGATCAGGCGAAGGCAAGCGCTGCGAAGCCGCCTTTCAGCGCCCTCAGCGAGCAGCTGCTCAAGGAAGGCAAATAGGGATGAGGCCGCATGAGTTGCGAAGTGGTCTAGGGGAGGTTCTTGTGCTTTTGTTCCAACCTTCGTTTTGGTCTGTGGGATGCGATGAGTTATGATCATGAATCCAATGGTGGGGACTGCGAGTGGGGAACCCCAAGCGATAAATGCATTTTGAGGGGAGTCCTGAGAGTTCCATGGAAAGTTTTGTGGCAGCGTACATCGGAGTGCCATCATATTATTCTTCGAAAACAAAACGCCTGACAACGCAGCATTCTATATTTGTTATATTTTGTGCTATGTTATGCTAGGTATGCATCATATCGAGAGACAACTCTACATATTCATCAGTATTTCGTCGGCGTGTCAAATTCATCTCGTTTCGGCTCATTTCATCAATTCCATCATGTCAGCTCATCATTTCTCCGACTGCATGTCCGCTATCTCGTCCAGCAAATACACCGTCTCGGCCGGGTTCGCAATCCACGCCGTCGTACTCGCCAGCCGCGCTTTGAAATCGTTCGCGCCCGCCGACAGGAATTGGTCTCCCACGTGCAGCGATTTGCCGCCTTCGATCCCGCCAAAGTATTGCTGGCAGGCCATGACGCCCCAGGATTTGTCGCCGATGTCGACGAAGATGTCGTTGCCGCCTGTGAGGTTTGTTAGTGGTTTTGACTTGAGGGGGGTTGGATGGGGATGAGGATGGATGGGTTAGGTGACTTGCCGTTGAAAGCACAGAAGGGGATGCGTTTGCCGGCTTCGGAGAGTTCCTGTTCAAGCTTGTCAGAACGGTGGCTCTGGTAAAGATGCAATGCTTAGATCTTACCAAAATCCGCTGCGTCACCAACACCGTCTCCTCCAACTGCTCCCGCGCAAGCTTGATGCCTTTGCTCGGGTAAATTCCCACCGCCCTCTCCTTACGCAGCACCGAAACAGGCAATTTCATCGTACGCACGCAGTCTTTCAGCGCACGCTCCGCAACATCTAGCAAAGCCGTCACATTCTCCTCCGTCCAGCTCTGCATCTCCGGCAGCTGCCAGTCGGCTTTGGGCACAGACTGCAGCTTGCAGTCGACGTCGGGCGTGTAAGTGAAGAGGAAATTCGCCTCGCCACCCATCACGACGAGACGGCTGCGAGCTTGCTCTCGCAGGTCGTCGGAGGAAGCCACGGCGTCTAGCAGGCCGTATAAGCGCTCGTAGTACTTGTGGGCTTCGAGGTAGCCGGCGGCTGTGACGATTCCGATGCGGGTGCCGTTGCGTAGGAGGTCGAGGATACGAGGGATCACTGGGTTGTCGGGAGTGAGGGATTCGCCGTCGTCGTAAAGCGTGACGTCTCCGTCGAAAGTAACGAGCTCCAGTTTGCTCTTGCGCACGATCGACATGGCTTGGGCGGTGTTGAGCACGAGGCGGATGTCGTTGAAACTGGGTGGGACGAAACGGCGGGAGCTGATGCAGCGTTTTGCGTCTTGGTAGTTGAAAGCATCTTGCAAGGGGAGGGCTGTGAAGAACGTCCCGACGGACGGTACCAGGAGTTTGAGTTTGGAGGCGTGTGCTGTGCCAGAATTCTGGTGGGCGATGTGGTCGAGGATCAGTCTTTCGACATCTTTCATGATCTGAGAGTAGCGGCCGTGGGCGTTGATTGCCATTGCTGTCACGTCTGGTTGTGAGGACTCATGGATTGCGGTTGGTTGGGAGAGCAGGACGAAGGGGACTGCAAGAAGGCCTTTGATCCATTCAATGAGCTGGTCACGACGGTGAGTCTGAGTAAGACCGTGTTAGTAAGTGCATATGCATTCTTGAGGCGCGTTCAATATAGCGAACTGCAAGGTACCTTCAACGCATCTGTTTGTTTGCTGGTCAGTAAAGGCGTCTTGATGCTCTTGGTGATCTCGTTGCAACTTACATTCAACTCGATATCTTGTGGTCATATTTGAAACACAGCTCGAGTTTGTGAGTTGTCGAGACAGTCACTTAATATGTTCAGAAGAAGGCTGGCATTGGAAGAAGAAGAAGAGTGGGAAGGTGTAGTGGTGTTTGCTTCACATGCATGTGAAAGCGGAGTTGACCGACTTAGCCGTGACACGACATTCAAGAACGCGCTTTCTCCCCACTACAATCAACACATCCACCCAACATGCGATAACGATTGTCAAACACTACATGTAATCAACCGAACCGGCAACAATCATGTCACCACTATCCTTCCAACCCTGGCCGATAGAAAAGCCCCAATCGCCCGACATCTACGAAGTACTCAGGCGAGTCCAAATAGAACGAGGCCAATTATTTCGTAACGTCACCGAAGCCACTCTACAGGAGGAGATCGCGACAGATGGAGACCTCTCGCCGGAAGAGAGTCTCTCCGAAGACGAGGAGGAACATGATGCCAACAATCGCGCAAAGAACGGCCAGCCTGTGTCGCGCGAGGAGCTACAGAGGGCGAAATTCGAAATGCTACAACAGGTCGGAATCGCGCACAACGAGATCATGATGGCGGTGGACTTTGTCTCTCTGCTCGAGTCTGAGCACGCGGCTCAGGCACAGCAAACCATGTCGGTAGCTTTGAAGGGCGCGGTGCCGAGTAAGACTCTCGGAACGGACATATGGCAGCACATGCCAGTGGACGAAGCAAGATTGGCGCAGGATAGATTGCTGGCGAGGAACGTGAAGATGCGGAGCTTGCAGCAGAGTGCGGACGACATTCTCGGAGCAGCCAAGAGGTTGGAGGACAATGTACGGAAAGAGACGCAGTTCTGGGACCAGATGCTGTCTATCAGCAGCAAGGGCTGGAGCATCTGTCGCCCGCCCAGGAGCAAAGGGCTTGGAGTCCGCTACGGTTTCAGCGAGAGTTCGCATGAATTCTCGAAACGTGATGTTGCGCTTCTTCACGGCAACGAAGACGGCACTGTCTCGCTCGATCGAGGTTTTGGCACAAAGCCTACTGGATTGAAGGCGACCGTCTTCAAGAACGGCCAGGTGGCTGGCAGGTCATCTCTGCCATCAACATCTGACGACTCGGAAACAACGCTCGAGGCTCGGATCAGACACGCGAGAGACAGCATTTTCGACGAGGAGCTATTCCGAGAAATGATGCGCGAGAGCAGGACGATGGCCGCACTGGGCGTTGTAGTCAGAGGGAATACTATCATAATACCCGCAGCGAGGATCGAAGATCCCGACTCGACCGAGATACACATCGAACTGGCGCCTCTAGACAACGAGGCCGAATTCCAGAACGGCACAGCCAGCCCAGACGACGCAACCGCACAAGCTTTAGCTTTGGGTGCTAGGCTCATCCTCTCTCAAGCGCACCGGGACAAGCTCGTCAAGCGCTCTGAGGTGCCGCAGCCCATGGCAGACCGCAACGAGGAAAAGCCCGTCATGTCAATACTAAGACCCCTGACCGCTTTCCTCCTGCACAAGTCCTCCCTCAAAGCTGTAAACTCATACATCGCCAAAGCGACTTCGGTCCTTTCGTTAGCCGAAATTGACGTAACAGCCTCTCGCGCAGTCTTTGAGCTGCCGAAGAACAATCAAATCACAAACAGCACAGAGCTCGTATCGATGCTGAAATCACACCTGGTCTCGTCCGGAAGCCTGCAACTCAAGACTCCGAGCGATACCGTCGACATCGCCATCGAAGTACAAACCTCGTTGTTGCAGACGTACGATACGAGTTCGATCTTCACCTTGACAGCACCCGGCCAACAGTCGCTGCGTTTCGATGCTGTTGAGGATCTGGTGGAATGTGCAGACGCTGCCGTCGCTTACAGTTTGGCTGCCGCGCTGGCCTCGAGAGCTGACGAGAATTGGATTCAGGATCAAAAAGAGGCATTACTGGTTCTTGATGGAGAAGGGCTGGAAGAGAGGAGGTCTGTTTGGGTGGCGTTGGATTCTCAAAAGGGACGGTTGGTGTTGGGGTCGTTGCAGAAGGAGTTTGTTTGGGAGGAGGGGAGGGAGTTGCCTGGGAATGGGCTATGGGAGGGGTGGTCGAAGATTGCTTGAATTGGAAATGGGAGAGCTATGAGATTATTTGTTGGAGATGCCGTGGTGGTCGACTTGATGATGAAAGCGGATGCATTCTTGCAGGATTAATGCACTAGCAAGTCCGTGGTGTCTTATACATTTCCACTCCACGTGTGGCATCTTCACGTGCGAGACATGCTTCTCTAGCGGACTTTAACCAAGTGCCCCACCATAGCCTTCAAAGTCGAGTCTAAGCTTCTGTCAAGAGAGTAGGTACAGTATGAGCAATTTTCTTGGTCAAAGAGGTGCAACAGCTTGATGTTACACAGGCAGTCAACGCTCTAGCAGCTGCTGAATCCCCCGTCGATTCTAGGTTACCACTCCAGTGCAACCGATGTAATGCCAGACCGCGTTTCTGTTTACCATGCATGACATGACGTGTGTGGTGGTTATCAGTGCTAGCGTGGCCGCGGATTAGCACCGAGTCCCGGTGATCGAGATTGGTTTTGTTTGTAGCTCTGAAAATGTTTGTGACACTCGAAACGGGTGACAGCTGACTGTAAGTAGTAACATTAAACACTTGGTGGGTTGGCACAAATCAGATCTTCGAGTTCGGTAGCACGTGGTGAACACATGGCCAAATCGAAGTGACTGAACAACTCCAAGGCAATTCCTTTCACAAAGGAGCGAGTCAAGGCGATCGCGACTCTGACGCAACGTGCTGGGTTGGTCTGGTGGGGCAGGTGGGCGAAAAAGTGTATGTTGAGACATGGATTGACCGTGCCCCGTACAACCAGTGGGAAACAACATCACTCGCAGTCCTCGCTCCTTCCTCGATCCAATACACGAACTGCACCTACCTCCAATCCTCCTCCTCCTCCTCCTCCACCTCCTCTCCTACGCCAATTGCTGCCTCCTCGACTGAGCAGCTAAACGCCAAATCCATCACCCCGCGTCCCATCTGCGGCGACGATCACATACAGCTTCATCACAAACTACACAACTACACAAACTCGCTCGCTCACCCAACATGGCCGAAATCAGCCTTACACCTCCCGCCATGCCGGATGGAAAGAAGAAGATCGCTGTCATGACCTCTGGTGGTGACGCGCCTGGCATGAACGGCGCCGTCAGAGCTGTTGTCAGGCAGACCATTGCCTCTGGCTGCACATCCTACGCTGTCTACGAGGGCTACCAAGGTCTCGTCGACGGTGGCGACATGATCAAGGAGATGAAGTGGGAGGATGTCAGAGGTTGGCTGTCCGAGGGTGGTACCTTGATCGGTACTGCTCGCTGCATGGCTTTCCACGAGCGCAAGGGTCGTCTTACGGCTGCGAACAACATGATTGAGAAGGGTATCGATGCTCTGATCATCTGCGGTGGTGACGGCTCTCTCACTGGTGCCGACAGATTCAGAGGCGAATGGCCCAGCCTCGTGGAAGAGCTCGTGTCTACCGGCATGAGGACCAACGAGGAAGTCAAGAAGTTCAGGCACCTGAACATTGTCGGCCTGGTCGGCAGCATCGACAACGACTTAAGCACCACAGACGCCACTATTGGCTGCTACAGCTCGCTACAACGTATTTGCCAGGCTATCGACTTCATTGACGCTACCGCCTTCTCTCACCAGCGTGCCTTCGTTATCGAGGTCATGGGCCGACACTGCGGTTGGCTTGCGCTCATGGCTGGTGTCAGCTGCGGTGCCGATTTCGTCTTCCTTCCCGAGAACCCGCCATCCGAGAACTGGCAAGACGAGATGTGCTCGATTGTCAGCAAGCACAGAGAGCTTGGAAAGAGAAAGACCATTGTTGTCGTCGCCGAGGGTGCCCACGACAGGGACCTCAACGCCATCTCTTCTGCCACAGTCAAGGACCTGCTTTCGAACAGGGTCGGTCTTGACACCAGAGTCACCACACTTGGCCACGTCCAGCGTGGTGGTACCGCCTGCGCATACGACAGAATGCTTTCCACCCTGCAAGGTGTGGAGGCCGTCAAGGCTGTGCTCGAGGCCACTCCGCAAACCCCGTCGCCGGTCATCTGTATCGTTGAGAACAAGATCATTCGCAAGGATCTGATGGAGGCTGTCAAGCTCACAAAGGACGTCGCCAAGAAGATCGAGGCAAAGGACTTCAAGGGCGCAATGGCAGGCAGAGACGCAGAGTTCGGAGAATACTTCCAGGCGTTCAAGTTCATGACCGCCACGAACAAGGACGACCACAAGCTCCCTGAGAACAAGCGCATGCGTGTCGGTCTGATCCATGTCGGCGCGCCCGCTGGTGGCATGAACGCCGCTACCAGGGCTGCTGTTGCATACTGTTTGACTCGCGGTCACACCCCGATCGCTATCCACAACGGCTTCCCCGGTCTGATCAGGCACCACAATGATGAGTTGAGCTCTGTCAGGGAAGTACCTTGGCTCGATGCCGAGAACTGGGCATCGAAGGGTGGCTCAGAAATTGGTACCAACCGTGGTCTACCTTCCGAGGATATGGCAACCGTTGCACACTGCTTTGAGAAGTACAAGATCGACGCGCTCTGGGTTGTTGGTGGTTTCGAGGCTTTCACCGCCGTCTCCGAGCTGCGCAAGGCTCGCTCGCAATACGACTCCCTCAAGATCCCTACGGTGGTTATCCCCGCTACCGTTTCGAACAACGTCCCCGGTACCGAATACTCAATTGGTTCGGACACCTGTCTCAACGCTCTGATCGACTACTGCGATGCCATCCGCCAGTCCGCCTCCGCCTCTCGCCGCAGAGTCTTCGTCGTCGAGACTCAGGGTGGTGCTTCAGGATACATCGCCACCGTCGCCGGTCTCTCGATCGGTGCTCTCGCTGTCTACACCCCCGAAGAGGGCATCCGCCTCCAAACTCTCGTCGAGGACATCAAGCTCCTCAAAGATCAATTCGCCAAGGACCAAGGCCACACTCGCTCCGGCAAGATCATCCTGCGCAACGAAAAAGCCAGCAAGACCTACTCGACCGAGATCATCGCCAACATCATCAAGGAGGAGTCCGGCGGCAAGTTCGACTCCCGCTTCGCCGTCCCCGGCCACGTCCAGCAGGGTGGCACCCCTTCGCCCATGGACCGCGTCCGCGCCGTCCGTTTCGGCATGAAGGCCCTGCAGCACTTGGAAGAGCAGTTCGGCAAGAGCAAGGAGGAGCTCATGGCCAACCCGCTCAGCAGCTCCGTCATAGGCGTCCGCGGCTCGCGCGTCAAGTTCAGCCCGATGGAGAAGATCGAGAACGAGGAGACCGACTGGAAGGACCGCCGGCCCAAGAACGAGTACTGGCTCAACCTCATCGAGACTGTTGACGTGCTTTCCGGCCGCAGCTCGCGACAGAACGTTGGTAGCCCTGACGTTGCTCCTAACGGAAAGTCCGAGTTGCGTTAGATGATGTTTTCTTTTGGCAGTGGTGGGGGTTTTCGCATGCATGATATATATACACTCGAGAGGGTGTGTGGAGTTGGTGGCTTTTTTTCACTTGTTTTTGTTGTCGTCTTTGGTGTAATGAGTAGATCCGTTGCGGTCTTGCTGCTATGACATGAATGAATCTTCCTCTCAGCCTTGTTGTCCATATACTGATACTTACATAGAAGGTGTTGAGACTGTTGAGAAACCACGAACTTGTCTAGTCAGCCCCTGGTTTTGTTGATGGCCAGACTGCTTCGTGAACACCAGTCCACAAATTGCTGCCCCAGAAAGGCTTTTTGGCTGCATCAAAATACATGCTAAAACATCCAAGAGATCTATCGTTCAGCATACAATCAAGAGGGGTATCTAGAACAAGTTAAAATCATCTCTAAGCAATTGGAACCCTCTACATCCATTGTCCAACCAGTGGGATCCGCTGATACATCTCGTCGTACATGCGTCCAACCCAACCCCCAGCCTCGCCGCCTCGTCCAACAACACCGAACCCACCCGCCATCCACAGCGCAGTGACCGCGGCCGCAACACCGTTGATGATATACCACCTCCGCTTCTTCGACATCTGCCTCTCGTACCCCGTCGCCGCCGTCTGATCCGGCGTGTACCCAAGCCACTTCGCCCAACCCCAGGTGGCGTGGAAGACCGTCACGCTGATCAACGCCGCAAACCCGCTATACGAGACGATAGGGTGCTTCGCAAACGCATGGCTGACATAGCTCAACCCGATATTCGTGCTCCCGCCAGGAAACTGGTCCGGAATCCCGCGGTTAATAAAAGTGTGTCCGACCAGCAGCGGCACCGCCAGGTATCCCAGCTTGCTGATCCCCGAGACCGCAGGCCACAACTGATCGCGGTATGCCTTCTTCTCCGACCGCGTCTCCGCCCCGTATCGTGTAGCGTTCACATTCCGTCTGTACAGTCTTAATGCAAAGCCGCTGCCGATATGCGCCATGAGCGGGATGATGATGAGCAAGGGCTCGGCGACCGGCCAGCTCTGGTAGTAAGGGCGCGTCAAGAGCAGGGAGCCTTCGCTCGCGTGCACGCTGCGCGTTGCGAGCGGGATGAGCGAGGTGTTTGCGATGTGGGCGAGGGCGAAGGCGGAGAAGGCGTAAGACGAGTATTTTTGGATGCGGCGGAGGTACCATGTTGGGGAGTGGCCGGAGAGGCCGAGGGAGCTTGTTGTTGTTGTTTTGGAGGAGGATGTTCCGGTATTGGAGGTGTCGGGGAAGTAGTTGTCTTTTGAGTCGGAGGGTGTTTCGTCGACGGGGGAAGGTTCGATTTCCTGCAGGCTTGCGAGGTTGTCGCGGTCGGCCATGGTGGCCTGGTGCGGGTGAGATCGCTCTCGGTTGGGTTGGGGTGCTGAGTGGAAAGTGAGGCCTAAGGAGTTCCTGGTAGAAGATGCAGTCGAGTACGTTTCGTTTACGTTTCCCCGGTGTCGAGTCGTGGAAATGGAAGTGAGGCGAATCGCATCCGACGCGATTGGTCGAAGCCAGCGGAGAAGCCATGACATTTTAGCTTTTGGCATAGGCCACACCTTATTCCTCACCACGAGACTCAAAAGCACGTGAAAGCCTCCATCTCATATCACCACAAACATACACTAACAGATTAAAAGTGAAATCAGGCACGCGTGCCAGATCAAACCGTGAACCGGTGAACAGCTTGCCTCACATATCAAGCCATATACAAGACTCTAAGTTATTCACATATTCAAAATGGCCCCAGTAAGACGTCGCATACAAAATAAAGAAACAACATCGCTGATGGTGCATTTGCAGCACGGGAGTACATTGCCACAGGCACTCACTGAGAGCGCAAAAGCTGCCAGGATGTCTTTCTTCTGTACGAAATAAACCACTCGCCAAATCCGTGAATATCAATTCACTTCACTTCCCCAAAGCGCGCACTGACCTTAATTGCCTTTGTCACAGGCGAATTGTGCCAAAAAGGCTACGCGCGCATGAACGAGTTCCAAGCACACGAGTCTTCATATGATCACTCCCACCGAATGGTTCGCCAACACTCACCCTCCACCACCTCCCCTTGAAACGCTCCCCTCAAGCCATTCACCCACCTCCACCAAACCCGCACTAACGCACCAACCCCCACCAACACAGCGCCTCAAAGAAATGAAGCAACTCACCAAAGACACCGGCGGCCAACTCAAACCCAACAAAGCCTCGCAACAATCCAACAGCGAAATCCAAGCAATGTCCCTCACCGCCTCGACCTCCGGCGCTCCGAAAAAGAAACCGGTTTTCAAAGCTATTGGGTCGTCTTCGTCGAATCCTGCGGGTGCAGGCACTACTACTACTCCGGCTACTTTGGCGGGCGCGCTGGATGTTAATGATCCCTCGACTGCGACGGAGGAGAACGATCCCTCGGGGGCTGTGAGGAATGGGTACGTTTTTGGAGTTACTTGGGTTTCTTTTGTGGGAAGAGGTTTGCTAACGATTTTGGTTACTCATTGTAGGTGGTATGCTGATCGGTATGAGCCCGAGTTCATCACCGGTTGCGCGGCGGACTGTGAAGCGTGTGGAGGAGATGAGAGTCGGATTGCTGTCTGATTGATCGATCTATGGGAAGCTTCTTTGACAGTTTGTATTGGATTTAGCGATGGCGCTGGTGGTCTGGTCTGGTCTGGGTCTGGACCGCATCCAAAGTCTCTCGGTTACAAGTTGCGAGTCGGAAAGCGCAGCATGAACCTATCACATGCCTATTTGTCGATCTCTGATCTCGTGAAATTGAATAGTGCTACAGGATGGATGCAAAAAAATGCAGAAACGCTCGCTAAATGACATGAAGCTTTTCAAAGCTCAGAACAGACCTTGATTAATGTGCCAATGATCTTTTCCTTTTTTTTGTTTCCAAATCTGATACTCTCGATCTCTACTACTCCTCAGCAGCAGCTTCAACCTGCAAGCTCGAGTCCAGACTGGCCTGATGTTCCCTAATTCTGGCAATATCGTCCTCGTCGGGCTCGACAATCATCAGGTTCAGCTCGTCCGGCTTCTCCTCCTCGTTTGTGATCATGGGCATTCCAATCTTTCGCTTGGGCTTAATGGACATCCGTGTCGAGATGGGGTAGAAGTATGCGCCCTTGGCCAGTCGTCTGGTTGTTCCCTCCGTCTCGGGATCGTGCAATGCAATCGCGACTGTGTCGTTGTATGGGTTCTCGTCGTCGCCTGTCTGGTTTTGCGTCTCGTATGTTCGTAGGCGCGGGTATTTGAATGCGCGGCGGTCGTCCCCCAGGTCGTCTGTGTAAAGGTCTGGGTTGTTGTTGTCTGGATCCTTGATGTCGAGCTTGCGCTTGATTCCGGGCACGGCGTCCTCGTCGCCAGGAATGTAATAGTCGTAGTCGTATTCTTGGAGGGGTTTTGGTTTGCCCGATTCTGGCGTCCAGTCCTCCTTCTTCTCCTCGTAGATCGCTTCCTTTTCGGGGTCGACACATGGGCGGAAAATCGCAGTATCGAGTCGAGTGTCGTACTTGTCAGTCATCGGGATTGGGTTTGAGGTAAACTTCATGAGCATGTAGCTGCCCATTTGGGGGATCGCTTCAAGATCGGGAAGGATGGGATAGCTGTCGAGCAGCGTCGCCTTATTGTCCTTGTCCGGATGTACCGGATTCGCCCACGCCTTGATCTCCTCTGTGGTGATGGGTGCGCCACGAATGCGTTCCGCAGAATCCTCGCCCTTGTGTGCGTCTTTAGGATACGCGAGGTCGAAGCCTTTGACGATGTTCTTGAGGATGTTGAGAGGGTCCTCCTTGTCTCTTGATTTTGTTGTTCGCTTGGAGTTGTTCTTCATGTTGAGAATATCCTTTGATGATCCCGTAGCAAACATTTGAGGGTTTGACGACGCCGCGTATTCGGTTCTTCGTAGGAAGGAGACTTGTTCTGTTGCTGAAGCGGGTTTGCCGAGCGCACTGAGAGGTTTGAGCAATGCCCTGTCGCGAGGGTGAATGGTACGGGGACCAGTGTTGGCCATGATCGCTGCTGTGAGTTAGTATTGGAATTCCACTCAAACAGATTGTTCATATGTACCTCGCTCATCTCCATCGAATACACCAGGGATGCCGACCAGATCTATGGGCATTCCCAGCTCTGCATCTGCCTCGATGTTCAAAGGCTGCTCTCTTGCCAGCCTCGAAGCATATCCGGCGCTCGTGTACTGTCCGCCTGCAAGACCAGTGCCAGGGATGTCGAGGAGTTTTGGCGGGTCGGGCGGTGGTGGCAGCTGGTTGGAATAGCGTACTTTCGCGATGTAGTCCTGGTGGTAAGAGCGCGCTGGGGCGGCCATGTTTGCGAGATGTGCGCGGGTTCAGCGCAAAGATAGGGTATATGGAAAAGAGTGTGCGAGAGAAGGTGGGAGGTTGGTGAGCTGTTCAATGGTGAGAATAATCCAATTGTCCGACGCGCATGTACAATGCGACCAGACGCCTGGGAATGGAAGTGGAAGTCGCGAAGTGGAGAGGAAGGTCGGCCGGTGAGTGCTGCCTCAGGCACCAGTTCAGGCTCACAAAAGTCCATCGTGACCGTGACTTGCAAGAGGCACGTTGACCTCTTTATTGGACGACAAACATCGACGCACGAATCAGCAGTCGCACGCCACGTGAGCGTCAACGGTGTGAAGAAAGATGGACGCCTCGCCCGTCGATGGCTCAGGTGCAGTGCCCTCGATGTTGAATGCCACGGCTACCTCACTCGCCTCCAACGCTACTTCTGCTGTCCCGCAAGGCGCCCAATCGACAACAGGCATGCTGGGAGGTCTGCTGCTTGGAGTGTTCACTATCATCCCGAGTCTGCTGTACTGGGTCGTCAGCTTCATCACCATCGCTCTGCCGACATGGATCTTTTCCTTCCTGTCCAGCAGCTTTACCCTCACCCTCAACATGACCACCTTGCTCGTCCTCCTGCTGGCTTTTGCTTCTACCGTGAGCTGGTTTGTACGCTACCGCTTCTTGAACATGTACTCTAGGCTCCCTCCCGAACCGCAACGGAAGGAGCCCCAAGTCGAGGTCTTTCCGGAGCCACAAGAGCACGACTCCAAGCCCGGGCTGTCCAACTACTTCGATGAATTCTTGAGCGCCATCAAAGTCTTTGGCTACCTGGAACGACCAGTCTTCCACGAGCTCACCAGGACCATGCAGACAAAGAAGCTGATCGCTGGAGAGACCTTGCTTCTCGAAGAAGAAAAGGGCTTTTGCATCGTGGTCGATGGGTTGGTCCAGATTTTTGTAAAGTCGAACCGTGCCAACTCTACAGATGACGATAACAACGACTCTGCTATGGACGACGATACCGGAGACGACTCATCAAACGGCAATCGCACGTATCAGCTTCTGACTGAGGTCAAGAACGGTGCTCCGATGTCGTCCTTGTTCTCGATCCTTGCATTGTTCACCGAGACCGTCAAGCTTCGTCATGACGATGAAGACGAACCCCCAGAGCAAAGTGCATCACGCCCGAACCTGAGGAACCAGTCGAGCTTTCCTACGCACACGCCGAATGGAACGTCAACACCTGCGTCTGGAGCTACAAGTCCGATGGGATGGAATGGCGCTTCACGCCCGGCCTCAGCCTCGAGACACAGATCTTCCACGACTAATGGTCAAGGGGTTTCTGCGTTCAAAGAGCCCCCTCCACTCACGCTTGACTCCGCGGGTGAACAGCAGCATTTACAACAAAGCAGATACCCTAGCCTCGCTGGCGGTGCATTCCCCAAGCCATCCAGGCATACTAAAACTGCCTCTGCACATCCGGACATTGTCGCACGTGCGACTGTCGACACCACAATTGCCATCATCCCGGCGACCGCATTCCACAGATTGACCAGGATCTACCCCAAAGCAACAGCCCACATCGTTCAGGTGATCCTGACTCGTCTGCAAAGGGTGACCTTGGCGACAGGACATGCGTACTTGGGCTTGACAAGTGAAGTTTTGCGGACAGAGCGCCTCATGAACAAATACACGAATTACGACCTACCAGGCTTCCTACGCGGCGACGCTCTCGAGAGGCTGAAAGATAAATTCCGAAAGGAGAAAGAACGAGTACCAGCAGAAGAAGGTATGAAGGGTATTGCGTTGCACAACTCTTTCTTGACGCAAAGAAAGCGATCCAGCAGTGGACTGCGACGCGACGCTGTCATGCATGCTCGTATGAACTCTCGGACTGGCTCAATGAACTCACCTGATCCCGGGAACGACCAGGTTAGTGCCGGTGATCTCCTGACCAATATTCACGCAGCGAGGCACCCAGGTCGTAAGAATCGTCCAAGTTTCTCCCAAGCATATCATACACCAAAGCATTCGGACCTTCCAGCCGTGACACCTTTGTCGCAAACAACACAGGATCCTCTCAAAATGCACATGAACCCTCGACAAACTCTACACAGACAAGAATCTGTTGACGAAGATGTGCTCTTCCGTGAGGGCATCATGGAGTGCATGCTCAAAGCGATCGGCCTAGACAACGTTAAGGACGGTCCTCGACAGCCCCAGTCAGCAGCACAATCTCCGAGGCTTGTCTCTTTCGACAACAAACGACAGACTGCCATTTTCAACAGCGCTTTCGGTTTCATGGACCCGTTCGGTGGATCTGGCGACGGTGACTCGGAATCGATTGCGTCGGCATCTGCATACAGCGCTGGTGGACACACAAACATTCTGGAAGACCTCAAGCACGAGATCGAGATCGTATGCTTCCCCAAAGGATCTGTCTTGGTAGAATCAGGCGAACGTAACCCTGGGCTATACTATGTGATCGATGGTTTCCTCGACGTCAGCGTTCCGGTCCCCGATGATGATGCCGGATCCAGTGTGCTCGGCACAACGCCAGGACAAGGTGCAATCGATGCATCGCAGCTCCTCGATCCCAAACCAAAGACTAGCTCAGATCGATCACACTCTTTCAGCACAGCGCAGAGCCAGAAGCGGAAAAAGCAGTCCAACAACAAAAGCCTGTTTCTCATCAAGCCAGGCGGTCTCGCAGGCTACATGGGCACCGTATCCGCATACCGCTCATTCATCGATGTCACAGCGAAGACAGATGTCTACGTCGGCTTTCTCCCTCGCAACGTTGTTGAAAAGGTTGTTGAGCGTCATCCAATCGTGCTGTTGACGATGGCTAAACGCCTTGCAAATCTGCTGCCCAGGCTGATTCTACACATCGACTTTGCGCTCGAGTGGGTACAAGTCAATGCTGGTCAAACCATATACACTCAAGGCGAAGAGAGCGATGCTATCTACATTGTCTTGAACGGACGCTTGAGAGCTATCCAAGAGGGTGCCGATGGCAAGATGAAGGCTATCGGTGAGTTCGGTCAGGGAGACAGTGTTGGCGAGCTGGAGGTCTTGACCGAGTCTGTACGTCCCGGCACCTTACATGCAATCCGCGACACAGAGCTTGCAAAGTTTCCGAAGACTTTGTTCAACAGCTTGGCTCAAGAACATCCAGGTATCACGATCAAGGTCTCGAAGATCATTGCTTCCAGGATGCGCGCTTTGATCGAAGGACCGATGGCTGAGCCTTCCCATGAGAGCAAAATGTCAGTTGCGAGAAACAAAGTTAACTCCACACACAATCTGAGGACTGTCGCCATCGTACCATGTACTGCCGGTGTGCCTGTCGTGGACTTTGGTCATAGGTTGCACGCGGCATTGCACCAGATTGGCACCTTCAACGGAGTCACATCGCTGAATCAGGCGTCCATTCTCAATCACTTGGGCCGCCATGCTTTCAGCAAGATGGGCAAGCTGAAACTGTCTCAATACCTGGCTGACCTGGAAGAAAAGTATGGGATTGTTCTCTACATCGCGGATACGAGTGTGAACTCGCCGTGGACTCAAACATGCCTAAGCCAAGCCGATTGCATCTACCTCGTTGGCTTAGCAGAAGGCTCAGCTGCCATTGGCGAGTACGAGCGCTTACTACTCACCACCAAAACTACAGCACGAAAGGAACTCATTCTTCTCCATGCCGAACGCTACTGCCCTCCGGGTCTCACCAGAGAATGGCTACGCAACCGGACTTGGATCAATGGCGGGCATCATCATGTTCAGATGTCGTTCCGCGCACCCCCAGAACCTGCTCATCCTCCAACCCACAAATTCGGGAATGCAATCAAGCAGCGAGTTCAGGTGCTCCAAGCTGAGATACAAAAGTACACATCTCGTCGTGTGCGACAGAATCCACTGTACTCTCCCGAAACGCCTTTCAAGGGCGATTTCCATCGCCTGGCCCGCCGCCTTTGCGGCCGCAGTGTAGGCCTCGTCCTTGGTGGCGGCGGAGCTAGGGGCATTGCCCACGTCGGAGTCATTCGCGCGCTTGAAGAAGCAGGTCTCCCGATCGACATTGTCGGCGGCACATCCATCGGTGCCTTCATCGGTGCCCTCTACGCATGGGACGCAGATGTTGTACCCATGTACGGCAGGGCAAAGAAGTTCTCCGGTCGCATGGGCAGCATGTGGCGCTTCGCCTTGGACGTCACCTACCCATCCGCGTCGTACACCACCGGCCACGAGTTCAACAGGGGCATCTTCAAGACCTTCGGCAACTCCCAGATCGAAGACTTCTGGCTAGAATACTACTGCAACACAACCAACATCTCAAAGTCGCGCTCCGAGATCCACACCTCGGGCTACGTGTGGCGCTACGTCCGCGCCTCAATGTCCCTCGCCGGCCTCCTCCCACCCATGTGCGACGAAGGCAACATGCTGCTCGACGGCGGCTACGTCGACAACCTAACAGTCTCTCACATGAAGTCCCTCGGCGCAGATATCATCTTCGCCATCGACGTCGGCGCCCTCGACGACGACGTCCCGCAGTCCTACGGCGACTCGCTCTCGGGCATCTGGGCCTCGCTCAACCGCTGGAACCCCTTCTCCTCGTACCCGAACCCGCCGACCCTATCCGAAATCCAGGCCCGCCTCGCCTACGTCAGCAGCAACGACAACCTGGAGCGCGCCAAGACGACGCCCGGGTGCAGGTACATGCGGCCGCCGATCGAGGCGTACGGCACGCTCGAGTTTGGCAAGTTCGACGAGATCTACCAGGTCGGGTACCAGTTTGGCAAGAAGTATTTGGCGGAGCTGAGGGAGCAGGGTGTGCTGCCGGTGATGGAGGAGACTGAGAAGCAGAAGAATTTGCGCAGGACCATGGCGCCGAGGAGGGCGAGTATTTGATGGTGGCTTCCTGTTTGTTGCATTGCGGCATTTGCATAGGCGTTGAATACCCGGGAAATAAGATAGAATGTGAAAGTTTTGCCGTGCATTTACCTTCTATCTCATATCCGTGCTAGGTTCCCGTCCAGAATGCTCAAAGTGAGAGTCGAGTTACTTTCGCACCTCCCTCGCACGACAGTATCACAAGTAATTTCAACGAAAGGCCAAGAAACAACTCTCAGCGCGCCAAACAGCGCAACAAATAAGATGTGGTATAGAAAAGAAACCTCCCTTCCCCTGTTTTCGAGCCGCAGCCCAAAGAACCGCAGTTCACAAAAACCTGAAACGCCTAAGCATAACCAAAGCATTCTACACAATATCCAGATCATCATCGTCGTCATCATCATCAACCCCCCTAGCAGCATTAGCAACAGCCACACCCCCCAACGACTCCCTCCCCGGCTCCCTGATCCCCTGCTCGAGCGCAAACCGCGCCCTCTTCTTCGGACTCGCGCCGCTCCCATCCTGACTCCTCGGCCTAATCGCACCCCGCGGCAGAAGATTCGCAGCAGCAGTCGCCTGCCCGCTCATCGTCTTCTGGCCTCGCTCCGGGCTGCCGAACTTGCTCTTTCCTTTGGGTTGTAGGAGACCCCAGGTTTTGGCGCCGCCCCAGCCCAGCGCTTCTTTGCCGGCGGAGGAGATGGCTGCTGTGCCGAAATGGCGCTTGCGGTCTTTGGCTGGGGAGAGGCGGATTGCGGTTGCTTTGTTGCCGAGTAGGCCGAGGTCTGAGGCGGTGGGTTTTTCGAATAGGGGTTTTTCTTGGGAGGAGCGGGTCGAGGAGGATGAGGTTGTTGTTGTTGTGGTGGTGTTTGTTGTTTGGCGGGCGCGGAGGTAGTCGGCGCCTACACTTCCGCCCATGCTTTCTAGCTTTTTGGCTAGGTCTCGCTCGCGCTGGGCGGCGGCGATGCGTTTGCGGGAAGTCTCTTCTGCTGTCAAGCTCTCGACTGAAGCTTTGTCTTCGCCGTCGAAGATTTTGGCGGCGCTTTTGCCGAAGCCTGTGTCGACGCTCCAGATCCTGCCGTGCTCGCCGGCATGCTTTCCGGGTAGTTGCTTCTTGAGATTGACGGGGTCGATTTTTCTCCTGCCTTTGCGTTCGTTGCCGCATGAATCGTTGTCCATGCCGCTTCGCCACATCGTGTTGACTTCCATCCTGCCCTTTCGGCTCTTGTCGATCATCATGTTCAGGTGGAAATCGCAGACCTGGGTACTGCGTTTGTCGATCCATTCGCCGCACTTTTCGCCGTCTTTCTTCACGCTGACGCAGTACCCGAGATCACGGGCAACCCCGATTTCCATCACTCTGTCCTCGCATGAGCCTAGTTTGAGCGAGAATCGACCGTTGTTCTGGTTGCCTTTGGGTGGGAGAATGCTCGGATTTTGAATGGCGAGTAGCGTGCCCTCTGTCAATTTCCAGAATTGATCGAAAGCGGTTCCGAAGAGAAACAGGTCAATCTCCCACTTGAGATCCACGAGCGTCATAACCATGAACTTGTTGCGCGGGGCATTCGCATCCTCTTGCGGCTTGTTTGCGTCCGTCGTACGGTGGGTCTGTTTGTGGGCGTAGGGCTCGGACTTTTTGGCTAGAATACCAAGCACCACGTAGTCGGATTCGCAGTCTGGCGGGTCGTACTCGGGCGCTTTGACTTCTTTCAGTAATCGAGGTAGAGGATACAGTTCTGAGCCTTCCAGTGCTCGCGCAGCGTCGACATGTGCTATATGCCGCTTGGAGAGGTGGATGCTAGAAAACGGATCGTAGCTGCCGTCGGTTGTGTCGTCCCAGTTCAGATTGGCTACACTTTCATCGACTGAAGGGTGGTCATTCGGTACTTTTGGGGTATTCCGCAGACGTGCGGTGGTGAAAGGGCTTGGCTGTTGTGATGCGGAGGATATGGATGGATCTTGCTTTCCTCTTGACATGGCTGCAGCGCCAGAGCCCTTTGTTGGGAAAGGCATACGTTCGCCAGCAGAGAGACTTTGCGGTCCTGTGTTCTGGCCCGCCACTCCGCTTCTCGCGCTCGCAGTTTCTCTATTGTTGAAGCCGAACCCATTGCTACGTGAACGCTCGATGCGGTCGTTTCTATCTTGCTGTTCTTGCTGCTCTTGCCTAGATTTCGCCAGGCGTTCGCTGAACGAAGAGACAGGTCGAGGAGTTTCTTTCTTGATCTGTGGAATTACGGCCGATCGTGAAGAGCTGGATGGTTTGATAGTCCCGTCTCGTGCGCGCTTAAGAGACACGTCCTGGGCTTTCGCAGCAGCACTGAGACCTAGTCGAGCACGAGCCGGAGATACTGGATCCAGCACTGCCCGGTGCTCTCGCGTGGGAGAAACCGGGACCTCAATTTCGGGACGCCGGAGGAATGGGTGCGATAGGAGAGGTTGCAGAGGCTTGGCTGGAGATTGCCTGATGCTGTCCGATTGAGAAGACGATATTCCAGTACTGTCGGGATTTGTATGCTTCCTCTTGCGTTTGAGCTCCTTGAGCTTGAGCTTCATCTCAATCTGCTTCAGCTTCAACTGTAGTGTCTCCTCGTCCTCAGCTTCGTCGTCCTCGTCGTCCATGTCTTCGTCGTCCTCACCGGCCATTGCGATATCCTGCAGCGCCCTCGAGCTACTGATAGGGCGCTTCATTGGTGACGGTGACGGTGACCTGTCTCCCGCACGCTGCCTGCGATCCTCCCAGCGCTTCTTCCCGCTCGGTGAGGCCATCAATGCTTCGAAGGGCGACCTCGGCGGCCATGCGGTGCGATTCTTGTCGGGCGAGATTTTCGCGCGCGGCGATTCGCGCACGACGACCATTATTAGTGATGCGCAGTCGTCTGGTGTTCGGGCATAACAATGGGCAGAGCGGTGTTGATGTTGTGGTGGTTGTCGCACGTGAGGGCTGTATGTGAAACGGGCAACGATCGCGAAGCAGCCAGTTAGAAGTGCGAACAAGGGAAGCGCAGATCAAGGGATCGATTTGCACCGAGACCCTGGAAACGCGCTCGACGCGTTCCACTATAACCTGCAGTCTTGACGATTCAGACATTCTGGAGTCGCAAACTACTCTACACTTCGGTATCACGCGATCAAGTATAAACAACATCATTGACTGCATTACTCGGGCATTGGCAGCATCTTAAGCAACTCACAAACATCACCTTACGCCATGAAGACCCGATCAAGGAAGACTACCAAACCCGCGACCTCGAAAGAAACACCCGATGCGAACACGAGCACAGCAAAAGAGCTGGCACCCAGTGTCGTCAATCCTCCACACATCTTCGTACTCCCTAAAGATGCCTCTCCAGCAGCTCGTATAATCACCCTCCCGGATCCGGCATCTTCATCGCCAAATCGATACTTCGTCTGTCCTGAGAAAGGTTTCTTCGAGTTTACCAAAATCGCGGCACCAAAGAAGGCATGTAGAAGCTGGCTGCTTGCTACTGAAAGTCAGGCGAAAAAGGAGATCGACAGCGGCGCAAACGAAGAGGTCTCTGAGGAACAACAAGACGAGAGCTATGTTTTGGAGAAGCCGGATATGTTCGTGGCTACGCCTGTTGATCCTCTATTCATCATCCTGCCTTTACTCACCGGAGGTGAGACGGGAAGCTACTTGACATTCTCCGACTTCATCTACACGACGGAGAGAGAAGGCCTGGTTCAATTACAACAACTTCTGCGCCAGAGCAACTTCGCGGGTTTGGAGAAGAAGATCGAGGGGCGCATGGAGGCGGTATGCGACCGCTTGGACATGGGCGATGGCGAAGACAAAATGTACCAGCTTTCGATGCAGAAACTTGCTGCGGCACTGGCTACTAAAGCGAACAGGATGGCCAAAGGACGGTTACCGGCAAGCATGGAGGAGCGATTTGTCAAACAAGCTCTCGAAACGCCAGTCTTGAGTATCAAGCGGGAGGATAGCAGTATCAGTATTGCAGCAGACGATGCCATCCCCGGTGCCGAGGGTAAGGATGAGACATCTCAAACCCCCACGACAACCAGCGACGCGACAGTATCGACTCCTGCCACTTCTGTCGCAGTCACTCCGGTCGAAGACAAGTCAATTGCCACAGACGAGATCACAGGCCTACTCCGAGTGCGGACTGCCCTTGACTTCCTCATCGTCTCATACACGCCCACTTCCCTTCGCACAGCCATACAGGAAATTCTCAAGGCACCTACATCCCCGGTGGACTTTGCGCCACTAGACAAGCACCTCGAGTATGTGGCCGGACTGAAGAAGCAAGCGCAAGCTCTGCGTTCTCTGAGTGACAACATCAGCCGCAAGCGTAGCGCCGAGGACGACGAGGAAGCCTTGGATAAAGCAGAGGCCAAGCGAAAGAAGAAGGAGGAAGATGAGATCAAGAAGAAGAATACGTCCAGGGGCGTACAACAGCTTGCAAAAGCCAACACGACCGGCATGAAGAAGCTGAGTTCCTTCTTTACAAAAGCACCACCAAAGAAATCATAGTCTCAGGGATCTCCACTATCTACGATCAGCGCAATGAATTCTTTGGAAAATCATTGCGAGCAACCTCACAACACGTGACTTGCCATTCCCACCGCGGAAGCAATTCCGATTTGCGACAGATCCCGAGCGTCGAACATTGCAGATCTCGAGAAAGTCCTCGTTATTCGCGACAACATAACTTCAAAAATGACTGACCAAAAGATTTACGCTTGTATCGACTACGAGGATCCATATGTCCAGCCGCTGTTACTCAACGCAGTAAAAGCTCGCATCCCTTCGGAACTTCTCGTGCTCATCAAAGATGCGTCAGAATTGCCATCCAACGACAGCAAATTCTTGCAATGGCGACAATACGAACAACTAGATTTTGACAGGCTCATGAGCGGATCCGATGCTTCCCTTTCGAACAGCTACGTTATCCGCAAGGCACTGATTCGCAAACATTACTTGTCAATGACCGTTTCGCACTGGCTCACCAAGAACCCTGAAAGCTCTCTCAAGCGCCATGTCAAACCAGGAGTGGAATTCGAAGTCGATTTCGCGGAATTTCTGGACGATGCTTTGGTTGAAGCTTTCGAGTTGCACGAGAGTTGGCAACGCAACGCCACTAAGGAACCCTCTGAGAGGGAATGGTGGATCTTGAAGCCTGGAATGAGTGATCGAGGCCAGGGTATCAGGCTGTTCAGCTCCGAAGAAGAACTCACGGAAATCTTTGAAGAATGGGATCCTCCCTCCGACGACGAGGAAGAGGAAGACGACGAAGCCGCGCACTCTGGCGATGAAGAGTCGCCATCCGCCTCGAATCCTGAGGACGACGACGACGACAACGGCATCATGACCTCGCAACTCCGCCACTTCGTCGCCCAGCCCTACATCGACCCACCACTCCTCATGTCACAACCCCATCCCTCAGCCAGCCGCAAGTTCCACATCCGCACCTACGTGCTCGCCGTCGGAGCGCTCAAGGTATACGTCTACAAGCCCATGCTGGCCCTCTTCGCAGGCAAACCCTACGCCCCTCCATCCTCGGAAGAAACCGCACCCGACCTCAGCGCCCACTTGACAAACACATGCTTGCAGACCGGCGAGCGCGAAGGCAGCGTCCACGCCTTCTGGTCTCTTCCGTCCTCACTCCCGGACCTCAAGACGCAGACTCCCGACTGGCGCGAAGATGTCTTCAAGCAGATTTGCGATGCTACTGGTCAGGTCTTCGAAGCGGCGGCGCGCAGCATGAGCATTCACTTCCAGCCTCTGCCCAATGCGTTTGAGCTGTTCGGTTTGGACTTCATGGTGGATGCTGAGGGTACAACGTGGCTGATGGAGGTCAATGCTTTCCCTGATTTTGCGCAGACGGGTGGCGAATTGCAGGATTTGGTCAAGGGGTTGATGGAAGATGTGGTTGAAGTTGCCATCAAGCCGTACTTTGGTGTGGAAGAGGAGGGCAAGCGTTCGCAGGGTGATGATGGGCTGATGCAGGTTTTGGACATTGATTTGGGGAAGCGGTAGGCTCGATAATCGCTCACAGGCCTAGATGTTGACATTGACATGCCATCTCTCGTCCACAAACCGCAGTCTCACCGTTCCCAGATCTTGCCCCTCCACCGCAACGCGCGTAAAAGTCCTTCACGCCGACTCAATTACACCTGCTGATCTACCGCCGATCAATGACTTGCACCTCCTTAGCTCAGCACATCTGACAACTGCGAGTATGTGGAGGACTGCATGATTGCCTTTAGCTAGTCATCACCTGACAAACGATAAGCGACGGTCAGACCTGTGCCCACGTGGTCGGTTCCTAGTAAACGTATTGCCAACGCCACTATAAAACCATCCCTTCACTGCACCGTAGTCTCGAACACCTCCATCAAACACCCCGATCGGCAGCAACAGGAATGAGATGTACGACTACGTACTGAGCACTGGTAAGAACGCCAGATACGTCAAGTTCGACCTAAATCTAGATTAACCGATTAGGAAACGGCTTATATACTTTGTTATAGGGATTAGTCGCAGAACCGATAACATGGTTGCTGAAGAACGTTTTAGTCGCTTTCTCAATGGTGCTTAAAACATTTTGATATGTCGAGCGTCTTAGGTATGGTCTTTGGTGGTCCTTGATTGACTAAAAACTGCGAACAACGTACGTAGTATATCCTCTCACCGTCGCCTTGCTAGTGCTGCCATCCGTCGGCATAGCACAGTTTTGGACACAGTCTGCTGACGAGAATGAGGTGAGTACTTCCGCACCCGGCTGCTCATCGTGATTCTGAGATGTATTTTAACAGGCAATAGGCACTTTGCACAGCGAGGAAGAAGCCAGATATCCATTCGGTCGTACCCAACGGTGGACTTGAAGATATCTTGAGTAACCATGTTACTATGAGAGTCTCAAAGTCCAGTCCCGAGCCTTTTACCGGCCACCTGCCAGCCCCGTCCCGGTTTTGTCACAGCGCTTTGCATTCCATGTCCCGCATCTCAAATTCGGATGCAGTGCCCGGTATCATCGATACCATGTTTGCACTTCTTCGCCCCAAGCCTATGGAAAGATATCAGCAAAAGTTCAAGATCTCTTAAGGCGGCGGCGTCCACAACTTACACTCCGTGGTGGGGCTTGCCCTTCTTGTTCTTCGAATACTTGCTGTTTGCATTGCTGGGGCCGGGTCCTGCGAGAGCGACGCTCGCGAAGAGCACCATCATGGCGACGAGGAGGATGACGAGTTTCATTTCGGTCGTTGATACGGTTGAGATGCTCGGTTGTGATGTGAAAGTTGCAAACGTCAGGCGAGCCGGACCAAAGAGACGCGATATGGTGAGGTCGGAAACAATAGTAAGCTGGTGGCTTTCAGGTCTGGACAAAGCATCATTCTTTTTTGAAGCTTGTGGTGTGGCACAGCACATCCTGTGCAGAAACCCAACAAAGAGAAATTGGGGTTACCGTCTGTATGGCCGCCAGAAATTTAACTTACACCCCTCAAGGTCCATCCGGCAAGGAACGACCGTCAATCGATCGGACAGGTGCCGCCATGGATCTCCAAGCAATCGCCCAATTTGCAAGAAACGCATTCTTACCAACGATCGCCGCCCACACCATCACAGCTTCATCTCTGGCCTTCATCTCACCACAGGCCACTAGCATAAGGATTGCAGCATCTGCCGTCACCGCTGCCCTCTGTTTCGAAGCCATCCGACGATGCAATGGAGGAACCAGCGAACAGTCCTCGTACGCAGACTACATGTTTGGATTGGCCTTCCACACGAACTGCTATCTGGTCCTACTCAACTTAAGCCCGCCCTCTAGCTTGACGACCACACGGCAAAGGTTACAATGGGGAACGAACGCTCTGTTTTCCCCCAGAATGGGAACGAAACCCTATCGGAGGGACCCGCCAAATACCACGAAGAGCCAGTTTTTGATGAGACGGATGACCCTTGCCATTGCCATTGGAACTTTCTGGCTGTACATCCGTGATGGCCTTCGTTTCTACCCGGATGATCTCGGGCCAGATGATTGGGACTCTACGAAAACGTACATGACTCCCGGAATCCTCGACGGCACGTTGACACTCCGCGATGTCTGGCTCAGAGCCTTACTTGCTTTTTATGCCTACAGTGGGTCCGCATTGATGATCTGCGGCGCTCACACTGTATGCGCGCTCATCGCGGTGGGGATCTTTGACTCTCCTTTGCAAGACTGGCCGCCGCTTTTCGGAGACATAACCCAAGCCTATACCTTGCGGAGGTGGTATAGCCACTTCTGGCACAAGGCGATGCGAAAGGCCTTCACCATACACGCCGTTTTTGTTACGGAGAAAGGTCTCGGTCTCCGGAAACACACCATACCCGGGAGATCGGTGATTGTGCTACTGTCCTTCCTCTTCTCGGGCATCATGCATTCGGTAACGGGCTGGCATTCAGGACCGTGCAGTGACCATTTCGCGCCGGTACGGTCTTTCACGCTATTTGGGATCTTCATCTTGCTGGAGCAGGCCATCATGTCTGCTTACTTGGAAGCACATCGGAGGTTGCGGATCCCTTGGACGAGTCTGGAGTTGGCCTTCTGGCGCCTGTTCGGGCGCTGCTGGGTACTGTTCTTCATACTGGAGCTCACTATCACCAGCTCGTACACAAGTCTCCAATGTGCATGGACGCTTGACGAGGCATAATGGATCATGAAGGTGCGTTGACTGGCTGTTGAAACTTGAGACTCCGAATGTTGGCACAATCATTCAATTTTCTGATAAGGTCAAAGCATCTATTAAGGCATCCAATTCACGCAATGTATCTTCTTGCAATATTATCCAGTCAGTCATTCGGTCAATGTAGCTTCTCTCATCACTCAATCCAAAAATTCAACGCTGTTGTCAATCAATTTGGGTTGATTGTGCCCGCTGCGCATGTCTGTTGACTCTGTTCTCCGCTAGGTCTCCGACCATGTGAGCAGAGTGAGAACCACGTTGTCGAATGAGACACAGGCTCCGCAACATGCAGGTATTGGTTTGATTGAACGCCTCCGGACGATTGATTGATCGAAAGTCATCAAATTAAGCGTTTGATTGGTTAGAAGTCATTAAATCAATTAAATCTCGGGGATCTGATAAGGATTGATGACCTCGTCGGTGGTATAGGCTACAGGAGCAGCTATAAGGTGTTGCCGCCTCAATCTGGGACCTCGTCGCCGTAGGAGCAGCTATAAAGAAGTCGTTTAAACTATACTCTAGAGCCTTAATCTTAATCTTATAAGATCTGTCGATTACTATATAGTAGGGTTACGCGAGTCATATTACCTTATAAAAGTATAAGGTAATTACTTATATTAACTATACGCTAAATAACACCTCTTAGAGTATTTAAATTGTATTAGTTAAGCGCCTAAGAGGCCGTCGATTAAGAGCCTAGGAGATAGAGTTTATACTATAGATTAGTAAGGTCGCCGCCTTATATACTCCTATTATAATCCTTACTTTTTAATACTACCGTTACTATATATTCCTTACTTTTAAATACTACTACTACTACCGCTACTACTACTATATCTAAATTAGAAAGAATATTAAAGGTCGTAGGAGTCGTAGATATATATACTTAGTTAAGTACTCTTATAAGGCTATCGGAGATATAGATTAATATATTAGTACGCTCTTATAAGTATAACGGGGGTAGAATAACCGATATACTAGACGTCCTAAGTCACTTCTTAGCAGAACTAAGAATAGTACTTAAAGTGTAACGGGGGTAGAATGCCGAAGGTGTTTATCGGGTTAGACTAAGGGTTAATAAAGGTAGGGGAAGAAGTAGTTAGTATAATGATTAAGGTACGTTATAATTACTACTCTCGATACATAAGTTAAGTACGAGGCTCCTAAGAAAGATAGAAACTAACTATCCTATATACTAAGGAGACTTATAGAGTGATTACTCGGATCACTCGTACCTAGGTAAGTATCGCTTTACGTACCCGTAAGCGTCGTAAGTATTACGATTACGTAAGTGATTGCTTACGCTTACGTGTAGTGATCCCGATTACTATTACGTAAGTAAGCTACATGTCCTATAGGGACCTTCGTAGCTAATCCTAAAGCTAGCGCTTCGCGGTCCGTAACACTATATATCGTATATTTCCGTACGTAGTCTTCTACCGCGATTCGTATCTTAGGGAAGAAGTACGTTAGATGTATAAGATAAAGTATCTTTATAACTCTAGGATAGCCTATAAGTAGTCTATCGTAGTTACGTTATATAACTAACTCCCGTACCCGCGTTAGTATATAGATTAGTCCTTCGAAGTAGAGGAGTCCGTCCTCGAGTTCGAAGCTCGGGTATTCGTCCCGTAATACTATAACAGTCTTCGTAAAGCTAT